>JAKLLW010000397.1:0-35753 GCA_022814695.1 Neocatenulostroma microsporum
TGAAGTTGCAGGTCTCTGGAGGCCGACATATTCCAGGAGGCGGCTTCGATTTCAGCGAGGAGGCGATCATGAACGAACTTTGTCGATCTTGGCTCATCAAACCCCATCCGAACCGAGACCGGCGTGACGAAATCATCTGCAAGGAGACAGGACGGGAAGCAAGGATGAAGATGCTAGACGACCCACAGATGAGAACACATCCCGTTGCTCGCCGTCTCAATACATTTCGCAGGATATGGCCAGAGAAGGAAGGAGGCAGCATTTGGCGAGATGACTGGTGTAGCGAGCCTCTTCAGGTAGCGGAGTAACCCACAGACGCCGTGAAGACCAATGTGAATGGACCATCACCCTAACTCACCGCCAAGCAACCTTTTGCTGTTCTTCGAGAGGTAGATGCTAACATTCGACGTACGTAGCGACACAAGATATGCGACTGGTGCTGAAAACTGCAGCAACCACAAAAGCTCAGATCTCCCAGGCCTTCGTTGAGGCTGGCGCGCTCAATGCTCACAGAAGTAGAAGGTGTCCTGAATTGTGTCAGCTCCACGTCGCCCTCTCGTTCTGGAGGCCTTCATCTCACCTGCGCAATGATGTCGTTGTGATCATCCGTCATTCTGCCCCTCTCGGCCATCAATGCTTCTCGCATATCACAAGTTTCCTCCCAGCCCAATAGGAACCCTTCGACTTCCTCAATAATGTGATCGAACAGCTCCACAGGCAACGCTACAAACGGGCCAATCTTCCCAACCTCCTCCGCCCACCAATCTCGTTGC
The DNA here is from genome assembly GCA_022814695.1 of Neocatenulostroma microsporum. Classification (NCBI taxonomy): domain Eukaryota; kingdom Fungi; phylum Ascomycota; class Dothideomycetes; order Mycosphaerellales; family Teratosphaeriaceae; genus Neocatenulostroma; species Neocatenulostroma microsporum. The sequence continues at coordinate 774 of JAKLLW010000397.1, forward strand.
TGCGGTGGCACATTTGCTGTTGACAGAATGTTGATATGCGGATCCACCAGAAACACCGCCAAGATCTTTCTGTGGCCTTCCATCGTCTTATCTTCTAGTTCGAAGGGTGCAACCCGGTGCTGCATGACATTAGGAAAGGCCACCCAGCGCCCTTCCCTAGTAAGCTTTCCCCAGCTGCTGGACGGCCAACCCTTCTTGCTCAACGCCAAACAGGGTCTCTGCAGCTTCCCATTCGGATTGCTGTGGCTTCGAGACCATTGCTTGAGCATCGATTTGCTGTTGAAACTCGAGCTAGCTGTCGCTGATATTGTGAGAATCGTAGTAGAAAAGTGCAGTAGCACAAATGTGCTCGTTCAAGGCCCCTTCGATGTGCCAGTTGCTCCCGCCATACATTGGTTTCGACGGTGTCAAGTGTATATTGGCAGTTCTGAAGATTACTTGCAGACCGGAGGAGTAGTCACTGCGAAGATGACGACCGGTACGTAATCTTTATCGGGAGATGGCTGCATCATGAGACGCTTGTCGGGGTTGTCGTCAATCCAATCTTGGTAGGAATTCCAGCGCCTCTCCTCAAAGTCATTCTGCTCCTCGTCGCTTCGGCGCTTTAGGTGAAATATGCCCTCACGCCCGTAGTGTGGGTAGTCTACCGGTACGAAGTCCTCGTGAGAACAACGCTCGACGTTCAGCATCATCCTATTCTGGAAGAACGACAAGCATTCGTTCCATAGTGGATCTGCTCTTTCGATCGCCCGTTCCAAGACAGTGTACAGCGTTGCGTGCTCTTTTGGGTGCAAGTTGTTGATGTAGCTTGCAATCTGAGCACTGCCGTCGGCCTTGAACGCAACCTCGCTTGGCAGCCATGAGTAGCTACCCCATGCCTGCAGGCCAGCAGTTTCACCCCAAAATCTTTCTCTCGAGACAGCCGTGTCGACGTTGACGACATCTGGTACCGGGCACAGGTCGCCTCGGCCTATGTATTCCGCGCAATCCGCGAGAGGGACTGTACCCTCAGGAAGGACTCTTGTTGTGCCATACTTCAGCGGAAAGAGAGAAGGGTGCAGCAAGTCGAGGACCAATCCGTCCGAGCCGGGATGTTAGTCCTTCAGTCGGTCTAGGACTCGCTCGAGGACGCCGACGGCTTCGTGGAGGGCTGTCCAGAAAGAGTCCGTGTCGTCCGCGTCGGACTTCACAATCGTGGTCTCGATGTCCAGAACACGGACAGCTCCGTGCGCTTCCAAGTATCATGCATTGTCACGTAGCTCTGCAAGGCACTTTTATATCTCAGCACATGCACAATAGACCCTGGGAATAGAGTCAATACTTACGTAGTCGAAGCATTGCTTGTTCAAATGCTTGTCGGAAGTTTCTTGCTGGACTTCGGTACCACAAGCTTCCTCTCGCCATCTGTCCACAATCGCTTCGTCGTTGATCTTATTCCACCAGCGAGGCTTGTCAGAGTTCTGATTCACAAAGTCGAGCATGATCCGCTCTCGGCATGTGATGCCAGCGGTGGCAAAGAAGTCTATGATGGCGTGTGGAAAGCGGTCATTGCGTCGTGGCATCTGATCTAACTCCAGACCAAAACCTGGCCGCTGCAGTCTGCCGTTCGAAGCCATGGCGACAATGGATGTGCGAAGTATGGGCATACGGATGAACTTGGCTTTGCTGTGGCTGTTATACAGCCTCATACCACTGCTCTACTGGCGCGACAGGTGGTATGATGCCTGCACTAGTGCTTCATTGTTCAGGCAGAGGCGCCTGAATCGTCACGGCTAGGATCAACATGCCGTTGCTGCCTGCTCATCGTGAGGCTGCAATGGGGTTCGAGCTCAGCCGGATCGGCTTTGGTCCTTCCTGTACAGACCTTGCCAGCGGAGGATCATCGCAACATCTTACTTCGACGACGAAGGGGTTGATCTTCAGTATGACTTGCAGGTGGAAAGAAAAACAAGTGGGAAGGCGAAGCAGTGCGCCCAGTCAGAAGTGGCAACGGTCTTGTCCGGCGGTAGATTGCTTTGGGAAGTAGCGTCAATGTACGGATCGCCCATCAAGGCTGGTGCTCAATTGCTTGCGCGACTCGAAGAAGGGGAAAGAGGGCCAGAGGAGCGAGGGAGTAGGAGGCACAAAGTATCGACTCAACAGCTTTTGCTTAGAGCACGTAACTTACACCCCGGACTGTAGCCACCGCGAGGACGTCTTTGTTCGGTATCGCAACCTACACAACAACACCCATGGCCTTCTGGTAAGCATCCAGCATAGCCGCTCCAGCACCTAGACTGCCATCCTTCTCAACCTTCGAACGCCTATGACGATGCTCTTCACCCTCACCTTGCTCCCTCGCCACCTCCTCCACAGTCCGCCTCATCTCAATAACAGCCACCCTCTGCTCAAGCGTCTTCCCACTACCAGCGTCCTCCATAGCACGTAGCGACTTCCGCAAAGACCTCACCAGCCTCTCGCCCTCTTGACCGTGCTTCTGACCATAAGGCAAGACCATCAAGCGCGTGAACTGCTCATACACCTGCCCGCCATGCTCCCAGCCGCTGCTGACCTCACTTCGTCTCACAGAGGCGAAGTGCCGCAGAAGCTCGGACAGAGCAGCGTAGTCCTGCTCGATGACTGCTTGTGGACCCACAAAGCTGCAGAGAACATCATGCGCTTCGTCAATGTCCTTCGCTGCGAGCAGCCAACGCGCTTGCCGGTAGAGATCGCTCTCGGCCTTCGCGTACAAGCTCTTAGCTGCGAAAACCATGGGACGTGGGATCTGCCAGTCCTGGGTCAAGATCTCGAAGTTGTCCTTGCCGGAGGTTGCAGGGTCCGAGATCATGCCTGCGTTGCGCTGTAGCAGCGCCTTGACAGCTTCCTGACGTTCAGTCTCATTGCGCAGATGCAGCAGAACGAAGGCACTAGCTTCGAGGTGGCTGGCGCCTTCCAGCTCAGCGGCGAAGTCGCGGGTGAGCTGGGCTGCCTTCTCTGCCTGCAAGCGTCCGAGATCCTTGGCGCCGAGCATGTTCGCGAGCTGCCATGCGATGCGGCTGTTGAGTGCGCTCCCAGACACGGTCAAAGGCTCACACAACTCCATAAGATCAACACCATCAGTGCCGAAAGCAAAGAGGCGACAAAGCGACATAGTGGTGTCCTCTTGCTCGTGGAACTTCCTCCCGGCATCACCCTGCTGCTCCCACAACGGAGCTGCGGCGAAGACCTCCCTACCGCCGTCGATGTCCGCGCAGAACGAAACGATGGCCTCCTCAAGCGTAGCGTAACCACCGTACATGACCCGCAGCGCCAGACTTTGCTGCCACGTGAGGTTGAACGTCTCAGCAATGGAGAACTCACTTGCTCTGTCCTCCGCAGCGCCGCTCTGCTCAGCAACCACGCATACCTCACCAGCAAGGATTGAGTACAGCGCACGAATAGCATGGCTCATCTCGCTCCAATCCTTCCTCTCCCGCCACGCCTCAATCTGCGTCTTCATGACCTTCCTGCTGGTCTCCGAGCCCGGTAGCTGAGCAATCAGAGACGCGAGCCTGAAGTTCTTTGCGCCGACCAGAGCTTCGCACGCACTAGTGACATCGTTCATGGTCAGCAGCAACAATGCCTTCTCCTCAGCACTCTTGGCGCGTCTGATACCCTCCGTGACACTGACAGCCACATGCTCTGACCAGAAAGCGATGAAACCATCCTGCTTCAGTTGCGGAGCGTACTTCCATCTCCAATCATTTGGCACCTGCTCAACGAACGCCGAACAAGCAATCTCAAGTGGGTCGAAGAGCACACTGCTGAGCTGCCAGATCGCCATCTCTTGCCTCTTAAGCATCGATGCTGGAGAGCTCGCATCCCGCTGCGTTTGTTCAGCCATGCTGGCAAAGAGGAGGTCGCCGTCCGTAGATGCAAAAGGGACCTTGCCACGTTCGCCCATGGTCAAAGTGGCCTTCATCTGCGCCGGCAGCGTCGCCGACATCAGGCCCTCAGGAACCACTGTCTTAGCGAAGCGGATATCGCGGTGCTCGCCAACAACCGCCTGCTTGCTTGGTATAAGCTCACCGGACACTTGTGGCGCAGAGCCAGCGGAAGCGTAAACCAGCGTGCCGTCTGCGCAGAATGAGGGCTTGAGACTATCGTGGTATGCGGCGTCGTCTTCACTGAGGTCATCGGCGGCGGAAAGGCGAGGCCTCTTGGAGTAAGGGTACTGTTATCTCATTTCAGCTATGTACTTTTACAGTGAAGTGCAGCGTATGCAATGTGCTAGCAGTGCGGGTGGTAGTGAAGGTAAGTGATGTGGTGCAGTTGCGGAACGCTCAAAATGCTTTCGTATTTCATCCTTCGCTTCAGCCGTATGCTGTATGCTCATGTCCAATTAATGCTACTATCTGACTCGGGGCATGAGGGGTTCGTGCAGTCTGTGATGTGAGAACGTCAAAGAGCAGCAGGAGTAAGTCATACCTCAAAGCCCTTTCCACCGCTCCCAGCCTTCTTGCCGCTCTTCTCGTTCGCCCAAAGCGAGTTCATTATATCCATCGAAGTCCGAAAGGCCTGACTCTTGCCCAGCTCCTCACCGCCGAGTGTACTAGTGGCCATCTTGCCCTTCTTAGCACTCTTCTGCGCCAAGTAGCTCTGCCCCAAAGCGCTCTGGCCCAGCGTGCTACGGCCAAGCAAAGACTGCTTGAACGGACTGTCCATCACATCCTCATCCGGCCCTTTAGCCTTCATAAGTGACTGCTGCATATCCTTCAGCGCCTGACGATCGCGCTTGCGTGGGCTGATGGTACGCTGCAGCTGCTCCTCCCAGGACTCCATGGCCAGCTTCTCTGGCGAGGTGAAAGCATTGTAGGCCGTGCTAGGCTTGAGAATGGAGCGCAGCATCTTCGGCTCCTGGGGTGCAAAAGAACCCGGCATCTCCGGCGATTGGTCATCATCCTGAGCCATGCTGACGTCGCCGGTGGGCTCATCCTCCTCCATCATGCTCGAATGGTAGCGTTCCATTGCACCGGGAGAAGGAGCCTGAACAGCACCGCCAGAAGACCCGAAAGGGTCCTCCATCTCGGTCTGGCCACGGTCCTCATCCATAGCCTCGTCAGCACTGGGGTCGTCGTAGTCATAGCTGATACCCGTCTCGTCGCCCGTCTCCTCGAAGCCACCAGGTACACTCATCTGCGAGCGAGTAGAGCGCCGCTCAAGCTTGAACTCGAAGGTATCGTCTAGCTCTCCTGTGTTCTCGATACTCTGCATAGTATCCTCCTGCCCCGACATCTCGTCCTCCTGGCCCGGAGTTTCCGGCGCTTCACTCAGACCTGAGGACTCCACACCAGTAGTCTCCTCGTCCTCATCGTCGTCATCAAGACCGTAAGTAGAGAAGTGCTGGACACTGAACTGCCAGACACCTGTCTTTTCATCATAGTTGATGAAATTCGTCTTAGCCATCTTCTTCAGTCTCGCAACATGCTCCTCCTTCGATTTCTTTCGATTATGCGGCCAAGCGTGCTCCAACCAGATCGTACTCGGCACATTCAGCGCCTGTCCAGGAGGCGGCTTGGCCGCGTTATCGGTGACATACACCTCTATTTTCCTCTCTGTAAAGTGCACAATGCCGCCGCAGATGTCGTCAAGGTTAGTAGTGCTGAGATCGCACTTGCTGAACTCTACGCGGCCGAAACCATGGCAGCCGACGACAAATTTGGGTAGATTCTGCAAATCTCGGCGGGGCAACTTGCGCAGGTCGCTGATAGATGGCTCAGTCCAATACTCGCCTTCATTGACTGCATCCTTGGCTCTGCTGGGCTTAGCAGCTGGCTTCGCCTGTGTGGCTGGCGCTGAGCCTGGACGCTGGCGCTCGACAGGTACGCGATCCTCTGGCACCGAGTCAAGCCCACCATTTGAGCCATTGACCTGCTCCATGTCCGGCTGGCGAGGAGCAGTCTGCTTCGGCTGTGGCCTCGCACGCATAAGGCCCGCAGATCCAGGAGCCTCGTCCTGCTCAGTCTCCTCATCAGACTCGGTCCTCACCAGCGAATTCCTCTCACTCGGGCGCGGGATATCGTTCGGCGCCTCGGCCGTACGATCAAAGGTGACGCTCCTCCTCGGCTGCTCCTGCGAGGCAGCTGGCGGGAAGAGCTCGGTCCGGAGGCTCTTGTCAATGTGCAACTTCCTCAAACTTCCACTCCCATACCTGCCACCCGTACCCGGCGGGCTGAGCGCGCTCTCCCTCAACAAGCTACGCCCTTCACCACCCACAGGCGTACCGGCATCCCCGCGCAAGTTACCCATGCTGATGCTCTTATTCAACCTCGAGGTCAAAGCACTCCCGAAAGAACCAGTAGGTCTCAGCATACTGCTCGCGCCAGGCGTCAAAGTAGTAGAGTAAGCCGAGCCAGGCGTGCCGTAAGTAGAGTACGTAAAACCGTAGCCCGCGTTCCTGCCGAGCGAGCCGCTTGCACGCGGAGTGTAGAAAGGCGAGTTGAGTCTCATAGACGCCATTAGGCTCGGTGTCTTCCTCGGCGCGGGCTTGGCACCGTTCAGTGGTGTGGCGAGCGGTCCTACAGGCGCTGATGGAGCAGCAAGAGAGGCGAAGAGCTGCTCGTTGCCGTACGGTGCACCGGTGAGGGAGGCGTGCAACTGGTTCGGCTGTTGGCCTTGCGACTGGTTGTTGTTGTTGCCGAAGAGCGAACCGCCTTGCTGGCTCTGGTTGTTACCGCCGAACAAGGAGTTGCCGCCGCCCTGGTTCTGATTTTGCTGGCTATTGCCGAAAAGACCACCTCCAGTGTTTGACGTGCTGTTGCCACCTCCAAAGAGGCTACTGCCAGCAGGCTTATTCTGCTGGTTGCCAAACAGCCCACCGCTACCAGTATTCGTGCTGTTGCCGAAGAGACCGCCGCCGGTGCTGTTGTTCTGCTGCTGGTTCTGGCCTCCAAACAGCCCCCCACCAGTATTGCCGGTAGTGCTGCTTCCAAACAGTCCACCGCCAGCGGGCTTGTTCTGTTGATTGCCGAAGAGCCCACCACCAGTATTGCTCTGGTTGTTCGACCCACCAAACAGCCCGCCGCCAGTGTTCGTGTTGTTGCCGAACGTGCTGCCAGTATTCGTGGACTGGCCGAAGCCGCCGAATGCAGGCTTGGCCGCCTGGTTCTGCTGGTTGCCGAACAAGCCGCCACCGGTGTTGCTCGACTGGCCGAACCCGGTGCCCGACTGTTGCTGGTTGTTGTTACTAGCGCCGAATAGCCCACCTCCGGTGTTGCCGGTGGTTGAAGCACCGAACAGCCCGCCGCCTGCTGGCTTACTCTGCGAACCGAAGAGACCGCCTCCAGTGTTCGAGGTAGATCCACCGAATGGGGTGCTTTGCTGCTGCTGGTTCTGCGTGTTACCAAACAAACCGCCACCGGTATTGGAAGTGTTCGTGTTCGCACCGAAGCCAGTGCTGCCGGTGTTGCTGCCGAACAGCCCGCCCGTGGTTCCAGAGGTACTACCACCAAAGGGGTTGCTGGCTGGGGCTGAGCTTGCAGCAGTGCTGCCGAAGAGACCACCACCCGCAGCTGGCTTGTTGCCAAACAGTCCACCTCCAGTGTTGCTGCCGAAAGCGCCGCCTGTATTGGTGTTGGCGGTGTTCGTGTTCGCGCCAAAGCCACCAAATCCTGTGCTCCCGCTAGTCGCAGTGGTGTTCTGCTGCCCGAAGAGGCCGCCACCAGCGCTAGTCGTGGCATTGTTCTGCTGACCGAAGCCGCCGAACGGTGTGCTCGAGCCAAAGGCGCCAGCTTGACCGTTTGTGTTGCCGTACCGTCTACCTTGCGCATAGTCCTCCACTCTCAGCTCCTCAAAGCTCTTGTTCTTGTACGGGTCTTGGAAAGTCACAGACTGGAATGACTGTATGGTGCTGGAGTTGTTCTGCTCCTTCTCTTGAACGGCGTTGAACGGGACGCTGGCTGTGCCTTGGTTGTTGTTGCCAGCAGTCGATGCTACTGCGCCTCCGCCGAACCCGCCGAAGCCTGAGCTTCCCGTGTTTTGCGATGCGCCGAAGCCAGTGCTTGTGTTGCTACCGGTGTTCGAGGCGAAGGGGTTGCTGCCAGTCGCGCCGGTGTTTGATGCACCAAAGCCAGTGCTGCTGCCGCCGCCGCCAAAGAGCGAACCGCCGGTGTTGCTTGCGCCGAATCCGCCTGTCGCTGGCTTGTTCTGGCCGAAAAGACCTGTGATGAAGTTAGCTCATGTCTTCTTGTGGTTTGACTCGTCTGCTAATGGCCTTCTCCGCGTAGATCCCAAAGCCCGCCGCGCCGCGTCACTGCATGAGGCGGAAGTGGAGCGGGATTAAAGACGAAGGCGCGTGGGTCTTCAGGAGTCGGCGGTCTTTGAGGGAGAGGGTGCTGTCCCAAGGCGGCTTGCTCCCGTAGCCTCTGCTGATACCACGGTGTTCGCTGCTGCTGTGACATGTTTTCCGCTGTAGCAATGGCCGGTGTTGTACCAAGCAGCTCAGAACAGCGCAAAGTCGAGATAGCAGCGCCCCTAGCTACCAGGCAAGAGCGACACGGCCTCGCCCATACCATCCCGCAGAAAGCGCAACTCGCCCAAACGCAAAATGTTCACAACGCAATGACTTACCTCCACCAGTATTGCTGCCAAAAGCAGACCCCGTATTGGCCGTATTCCCACCCCCAAATGCTCCTCCACTACCTCCAAACGCACCACCACTCGTGCTGGTATTGGCCCCGAACATGCCTCCTCCACTCGTTGTCGTCGCCGGTGCGCCGAAAGCAGGCTTGTTCGCAGCGAATGGGTTGCTCTGCGTCTGATTACTCGCGCCGAACCCGCCGAAAGCTCCACCTGATGTTGCCGTGTTGCCGCCGAAGAGCGAGCCGCTGGAGGTAGTGTTCGTGTTCGCGCCAAACCCTGAGCCGGTATTGTTACTGGCCCCAAAACCGCCGAAGGTCGAGCCGCTGTTCTGGTTGTTTCCGAAACCGAAAGACATGTTTGCGGTGGGGTGCGGGTCTTATGTAGGACGGAGGGTGCGCTTTTGCGCTTCAGACGCGAAGTTGTGCGCTAGTTGCAGTTGTCTCAAGGCGTCACTTGCTGTGGGAGGTGTGTCTTGCTGCCTGGGTGAATGGACTCGCGTAATTGGTAGCTGAGGTGCAGTGGCCGGAAGCTCCTCTGAGAAGAAACGCGCGCTCGTTAATCGATGGAAGTGCCGGGGAAGCTCAATGCGTCGCGTGAACCATCAGTTAGCCTTCCAGTATGCTCGTCGTAAGCGTGAGAAGAAACGAAGGTGATATAGAAGGTCCAGGGCAAACCGTGGGTGACTTTGTGAGGAGAGGTCGCGTTCGTGAGTTTGACGAAGCTGCGCACGGGCTCATTCAATCACGGCGTAGCGGCGGCTGTAGCCGGGGCTAGACTTTCTAGGCAACTGGAAATCAGGCAGTGAGGCTGCGACGAGGCTGCAGGTCGGCGGCCTGCTGAAGCCTCCAGCCTGTCGATGACATAGAAGAGACCTTTGGCAGTGTGATAGGTCTACATGTCTAACGAGCTCAGTACAGTGTTTCATAGCTACGTACACAAAGACTATCGTCTCTGCCTCCATCCATACCCAGCTCGCTACCCTCTAGGTACATAGCGACATATGTTCGTAGATTGCCCGAACATAGCAAAGCAGCAAGTGAACGCAAATTTGGGCGATCCATCTCTCGTTCGGCCTCTCTTCGACAGTCAATGCTCCACGCCTTCTTAGCGGTAATTGAAAGAAGTTGCTGGACTGGACGGCAAGCCGTTGGCATCAATCACATACTGCGACTGCATGCTCCTCATACGCTTGTACGCAGAGCTGGGAGGTGCACCACGCTCCGGCAGATCCGTGTGGAAGGAGTCGTCGGTCATCTTGCGCTTCTGCGGCTGAGCGTGCTGGTCGCGTGGGCGACTCGGTGTTTGGAGTGGCGTCATGGAAGCACGAAGGTCGAGTCCGGAGGCTGGTGTCATGGCGTTGCGCTTGCGTAGCTGTGAAGCTGGCGTTGCTGGTGGCGGCATGTCGCTGTCTCGCGATGCGAGCAAGCGTTCGGTGAGCGATGTGTGGTGAGCCATTGGCTTCGACGGGACTTGGTACTGCGGGTCATGTCAGCACTGTAACCGTGCAGCGGAGGGGTCGTATACATACATGATGCGCAATGTGCTGGAGTGGATCGAAGAGCGTTGCCAGCATGAGTTCGTGCTTTGGGCCTTCCCGCACAGCAACGAAGAGTGGCTTCCCAGTTGACTTATAACCAGCCTTGTGTGAACCTGAAGCGGGTACGACGTAGCCGGCGGTCTTGAGGTACCCGTATAGCTGCTGGGCCATCGCAGGGCTGAGCTCTACATGTCAAGTCAGCAAGTGTACTACTATCCACGGGTTCAGATACTCACCAAGATCCTCCGCGAACTCCTTCTGCGTCTTCAGCCCATGCTGCAGAGCAAAATCCATCGCTCGCCGCTTCTGTGCCAGATCTTGCAGCTTCTTGAGCGTGAGCTTCTCCTCTTCGCCAAGTAGACACTGATAGCATGTATGATCGTCTGGCAAGCGTGGGTCCTCCGAGTCGGTGTAGCCGTAGCAAGGAAGATGCTGCCACGTGTCGCAGAATGTGCACTGGACCATGTCGTCTTCCTCCTGGTCGAAACCGCACTGGCACAGCACAACGTCTCCCTTCGTATTCTTCCTTCCAGCACGCTTGGCGAGGTCGAAGGACTGCCGGCCAAGCTCTTGCTTCTTTCGAGACAGCTCACTGACTTTCGTTGGCGACAGTACGGGCTTGTCATTCGCTGGTGGCTCCGTCGCAGTGGTCTTCGCGGGAGAGACGGTCAGTCTGCCAGGACTTACAGTGGACTCCGTCTCTGCAGGTGGTGGCCGATGTATCAGGCCCTGCGTCTGCGTATCACCTTGCGTGATGTTCTCAGGCTGCATCATGTCCTGGAAGGCACCCTGCATGCTCAAGATGTTGCTCGATTGTGTATCGATGCTGCTATCCAGCTGCGAGGGGAACGAGCCGAACCCGTTACTAGTCACTGCACGTGCGACTATAGGCTGCGTTGGCGGCTGCGGATATGCTAGCGAGGTCTGCCGGGGCATGGCAACTGGGTCAGAGGTAGGTGCAGGAGTGATGAGTGTACCCGGCTCGCCCTCTCTGTCGGCGTTGCTTGCGGAGTCGTGGTGCTTTTGTGTTTCTTCGATGATCGTGGAAGGTGTTGCAGTCTCTCGAGGGGTATCGCCATCCGGTGTACCGTGTGATAAGTCAACGACCTTCGGCTCTGTCTCGGTCTCGGTCTCGCCATCCTCAAGTTCCTCAAGCCTCGAGGCGCTCGTCTTGTACTGTAGCGTCTGCGGGAAGGCAGTCTCGAGGAATTTGGCGTACTGCTTGGTCGATGTCTGCACCAGCGACGAAACCTTCAGCACTGATCTACGGAGATGTCAGCGTATTCAGGGCATCCCCTGGGCGTCACTCACTTGTGGAAGAGCGAGCTCAGCTTGAGTGTCTCTGTCCGCTTCTCCCAGCCTTCAGCATTCGCGAACATGAGCTTATCAGCCGAACCAGGTGTGAAGCCTTCTGGCTTGTGCTTCAGTTCACAGCCAGGAAGGTAGAAGAGCTCCATCGAGATGAATCTCTTGGCTATGACGAGAGAGTCAGCAAACAGCTGTGGATGCTCAGTCTCCATATGACATACCTGGCAGGTCTGGCAAATCACCGCACATGTCGTATATCTGGTGCAATAAGAGCTGTAGCGAAGCATTGGTCTTCTGGACGCTGACGGGTGAGTTGCCCGGGCCGTCCATCTCCAGCCCTGCGAGTACCTTGGCGTCGCCTTCTTGCTGCATGTACTTGACTGTGAAGGTGTAGGTCTCGATGACCTTCTGGCGGTCGTTGGGAGTCTCGTGCACGTAGACCTGCAAGGCTTGGAGGTGTCCGGCTTTCAGAGCTTCGAACGCCGCATTCTCCTGGAAAACATTAGCATTCCGTTTGTCGGATGGCTTGGTGACTACCGTACCAGCCAGTCCAAGAACATGTCCGCACGCTTGCTGCGGCCGCGACGAAGCACACGCATGACCGTCGACGGTTGCTTGGCCTTGCCTCGCTCCTTGACGAGCTTGCCGGCAGCGTAGTCTTCGTACGGGTGAATCTTGTCGGCCATCTCGTAGACTTGCTCATCGAAGGCCTTCTCGGTGAAAAAGGCACTGCACAGATCAGCGAAGCACAACGTGGCTGAATGAGATGGCACCATACCGTAGGTACGACAGACTACTGAGCTGAAACCCAGCACGTCAGCGTGTGCTTCACTCGAACAGCAAGCAAACTACTCACTCCGCCATGAAGCATGGTCTGCACGACTTCTAGACTCTGCTTCTGATCGATCGCCGTCTTGGTGACGGTTTCGGCGTTGACAGTCTTCTGAATCTGGATGGTCGCCATGTTCGCTTTCGAGTTTTGAGGTGCTGGGGACTTGGCTCAAACGCTATACTCCGTACAGACGCGGATAAGGGAGTTGATAGAAAGCTGATGAATGATACCGCAGCGTGAAAGGAAAGAGTAAGAGATGAAAAGAATTGAGGTGCAAAAAGAGTTGAGGTGAGGTCGAAGCCTGACCGACTTCATCTGAGGCAGTCGCGCCTCGCGAATGGCAACCACGTGATTTCGACCTCAAAGCAACTATACGTCTCTTTCGACTGCAGCAAGTTCGCTACATGCACAACAACTCGCAAGACGATGATGTCTTATGGTATATGGAACTGCAAGGAGTTGCGCCTCGGTGCCGCACCGCCTGATCGAGAGCATACAGGCCAGGCTGCACCCCGTGGTGTTCCGAAGTACATGCCTGCTCGAGCGTCATTACACCACTCAAGACTCGCTTGCTCTGACGAGCAGGCACCCTAAAGTCGACGCCGATGTGGTGGTTCGCCTGGGGCGACGGTACGCGAGAGCCTTGCGATACCGCGATACCCGCCATGCTTTTCACCCTACGCCGCCCAATATGCAGCCAGCAATGCATCATCTATGCTCTTATTGACACTCTCCGCCACGCAAGGCTTCTGCGGGCTGTCGTGGCTCCCAACTTGCGGTGGTATCGTTCCGGTATCACGGGCCTGCACTCAGCGCCGCCGAGGCAGCCATGCAAGTCTGAGAGCTGACCAAGAGCGACAAGACCTCCGTGGAAAGAATTCGGAGGATGCAAAGCAGAGCGTGAACAACATGCATAGAAGAAAGATGAGTGTGAGGTTCGAAGGAACGCTCCGCGGACTTTCGTCTGGCCCTGGCGTCTTGGCGGGGGCGGCCGATCGTCTCAACTTCACCTGCATCCGTCTGTCTATGCTCACCAACTCCACGACGGTCTTGCAAAGTCCATCATCATGTACATGCCAGCGTGGCGTTCCGGTAGCAAAGCTGGCACATGTCCCGGCTCCCGAGTGGTGCCCTGACTTGGACGCCCTACAGACGCATTGCAAGAGAAAAGACACTGGCCTGAGATAACACTGGCGAAGAAATCGTGATGAATGAGCACCTACCTCCAACACCGCAGTCATGCGAAGCTGGGACGCGACAGAGATGAGAAAAATGGTAGAACAAGCGACTTCAGCATCCATGAACGGCTCCTTGCCGCCGGTGGTCTCGATTCAGTTCGAAGTCCTGGTCATGAAAAGCGAATGTCGAATACTCAGCAGTCTTGTCGTTGCCTTGCTGGCGACGAAAGATTGGCCGCTTGTACCGAGATGATGAGCTGCTGGTCCTCCGCTCAAGGCGTCTTTGGGTCTTTGGCTCATGGCTTATCACCGTTTTTGACACATTCGAGGGCACGCCACTACACCAGTAGCGGTCTCCTCAGTGAGATGCAGCCGGGATAGGTCGACATGATAGGTGCCGTTCCCTCGAACGCCGGTCGAAGGGAGCATGTACGCCGGTCGGGACCCAGGAGTACAACAGCGCCTGTCGAAGAAGTTGTCGGCTAACCTGCATGATGCTCGTGTGGAAGGTACCGTACTCTTCAAAAGACATGGCCAACTGCGCGCACCGGGGCATCAAATGCCTTGGAGCATCTCCTAATATCATTCATTGAAGTTGGGATTGCTGGCGTGAGCCTAAGCGACGTAGGATCTCTTTCCGGTAAGACACCTTGGACCGATCTTGATCTTCGATTCGCTCTTGCCTTCTGAGGTGAATGACGAGCAAAAGTGTTTCAAAAGGGACTAATTTCCGCTCGCCGCTTTCCGCGTGACCACAACAAAACAACGTCACTACACGATTCTCAAAGCTTTGAAAACCCTTCTTCACGGCCGAGCTCGCAGCATCAAGCCAACACCTCGCCGCGCGATTTTCGCTCGCACACTAACTTTTCGCACACTCGCTGACAGACACAGACAGCTCAGCATGGCGGACGACGAGGCATCGGACGTGAGCTACATCAGCGAGCATTACCTCACGGTCCATCCGGAACTCGCGAATGCAGAAGTCCCGATCTTCAGACAACAGAACACCTCTGATGGCTTCAAGCGCCTCATGATGTCGAACGACGTCAAGATGCAGGAGGCATTTCCCGGCGCACTCGCCTGCGTGAGCGCCCTGAATCCAGACTACTTTGCCATGCCCTTCGGCGTAAGTACCTTGTCCTTTGTGCTGTAGCGACCGCCCACTAACAGGATGCAGTCGCGCGTTATCAACATCAAGACAGAGTTCCCGGAGAACATTAACTTCTCCGTCAGGACTGGCGTGTGGTGTACATTGGAGGCTGTCTCCAAGCGCATCATGAACGTGTGGAACGAACGCCAGAATCCGAGAGAGAAGATCATCTTCCTGTTCGCGGTCAATGGGCAGAGGCAGTTCTGTGGTTTGGGCGAGATGACCCGGGCGTGGGATCCAGAGGCTAGCATTGACGGGTGGATTGACAAGGGCGAGGGCGCCGGGAGTGTCGGGTAAGTAACGCGACCTTCCTTTCTCGCGCGCTCCTCACTGACGATCACGTAGGTCCATCGGTGTCACATGGAAATTCATGAAGAACGAGGCCTTTTCCAACTTTGCCCATCTCACGCAGGTGCGCAACCACAAGATTCAACCCATCAGCAACATGTGGAATGGTATGAATCTGGAGTCAGACCTTGGCCGCAAGGTGATCGAGCAATACATCATTTCACCGCACATTGCCAACTGCCTCGCCTGGCCCGACGTGCAGCGCTCGAGCGAATTCGGCCGGCAGCTCATCCAGCAGCTCCTCCAGCAGCAGGGTAACCACTTCCGCGCGAACCCTCGTCAGCATCAGAACGCGCCGATCCCACGCAATGGCCACGGTGGCCCGCGCGGTCAGGGAGGTGGCCACATCGGCAATGGCAACATGTCGGCAGCGCTCATGAACAACAACTGGCGCAGCAACCAGAACAACGCCCAGCCTACCGGTCGCATCATCGGCGAAGTCAAGCAAGACGAGCAGCCAAACATGGTCGGCACTCGCATGGCTGGCCTCAAGATCGACACTGATGTCGGACCCGCTCGTTTCGATGGCTCTGCCGACACCGGAAGTGCTCATCGTCCCGGGCAGATCATGAACATGAACGTAACTTGTGTGGTCGACGAGCATGGCAACCTTGTGCCTGTGGGACCTGACGCGCATCGCATCAGTCCGCTGAACCATACGCCAAGCCACGAGAACTTCCAGAACGTTAACAACAACGGCAGCATGGAGAATCTACGCGGTCGCGACAACAGCGGCGGTTTCCGCGGCCAAGGTCGTGGCGGTGGCGGACGTCGTGGCACTCGTGGCGGCCCTCGTGGAGGCCAGCGCGGTCCGGGCAACTTCAACGATCGTGGAATGTACATGCATGGTCAACCAAACAACTTCGGCCTTGGCATTCATAGCGGCAACAACTCACGCCAGGACCTCCACCATGCGCCGTCCAATGCGACTATCAGGGACCTTCACCATGCGCCATCGAACGCGACTATTAGGTCTTCCCAGCCAAACTCCGCTGCCAGCTCTCGTGGCCCGACGCTTCACCAGGCCGTTGGTGCACCCGAGTTCGTGCCGCAGAGTCAAGCCAACCGCGACTTGCACCACACTGCTTCGGTCCCGCAGTTCAGTCCAGGCCATCAGGCAGACCAGATGCTCCACCGCGAGACCTCTAAGGCCAGCTTGATGAGCCAGGGATCGCACACCGCTCCGACTACGTCGCGCCCTCAGTTTCCGCAGCCTCACCCGTACGTCGCTCCCGACCTTATCCAGCAGGAGGCTAGGCGCCGTGGTCACAACGTTCCATTGGGCGCTCCACTCGAGAAGCATCAATACAAGATGTATGAGTACCCTTTCAACGGCAAGACCACTGCTCCTTCAGTCTTCACAGACTCTCACTACACGCTCTTCTCAGTGAGGCAGGACGCTCTCGGTCCAGGCACCCACTTGGCTCACTGGGAGAAGACCTACGACGTGGGTGCTCACCAAAAGATGCTCGACGCCAACCAGAGCGAGAGCACCGACCCAAGCCATTTCAAGTCCGCTGATTCGATGGCTGGCGTTCCGCGCAACATCTCACACAAGCAACAAGCCGCAAAGATGCCTCAGTCGTTCCCCACTCCGCCTCAGGTGTTCCCTGCTCCACCAATGCCACGCAACATGGCGGACAAGACGCCCACGCACCCTCCGCTGCAGAAGGTTGCCGACCTCCAGCAGAAGACGAAGGACTGGTTGCAACAGACCCCGACGCAAGCCAGCTTCGCACCAACCGTCATCGATGGCGTGTCTGTGCCGCTTGACAAGCAGACCATCTACTACCATCTCATGGCTGACCAGGCTGATCTCAAGAAGAAGATAGCTGCCTTGGGCGAAGGCGACGAGGTTGAGTACTACCGCCTCATGGCCAAGAAGAGCGAAGTCGAGGGCATGATCTCCCGCCTCGTGCACGGCGAGCGTGGGTCTTCAGATGCCTCTCTGGCCACTCGTCGCACTGCCGACAGCGGCGAGATGGGGTCTTCGTCGGTCGGAGAGCATGCGATGTACCCCGAGGACTCCGTTTCCAGGCGTGGTTCTCGGCCACTGAAGTCCGGCCATCGCACTCACAATGATGCCTTCAGCGACTCTATCGACGCCCGCATGATGAAGGATGTCGCCAACCTCGTCGACAGTCCACCGCCAAGCACCAAAGGAAAGCTCAGCAGCTCTCCGGCCGACTCGGTGGCAGACGGAGCAGAGTCTGTGGTGACCAACCCCTACTCGGAGTATGATGGTGGAGCTATGCTATAGGTGTAGCTGACCTGACATGAGTGCTTGAGATCCCACTATGGACGGATCTCCCAAATGCTTGCGAAGAGACTGCTTGTGTACGATAGTATACTGTGGCAGACGGAGATATTGCGCGCTGCTTGCGAAGAGACTGGCGATAGGCTTGCCGCGCTCACTGGGATACTGGGATGCTTGAAGAGAGAATGTTTTGAAGAGAGAGAAAAGTACATAATGCTTGCTTGATTGTAATCGTAGTGCAGACGCGAAAATGACAATGGTGCTGAGTTGCATCGTCTCGAGGTCTGTCTCGTGTGTTGCCAGCCAAGCCCATCTCATGCTATCATCGTCGCAAGAGTTACTACGTCGTTTGACGTACACATTAGCACAGTGTGTGAGGATCTAAAACCCCAGCGCTGATCTTTCACGACGTGTCTCCCTTTTTGGGTAGAGTTTTGTGTACCTGACATGTGAACCATGATGTCAGAGGCCTAATCCCTGCAATCGCGGAATATCTCCGGTCGGCTCTCGAGATTGTGCGCGTGGAGGTTGGCCAGCGATCTTTCCAGCTTGTCGAGCTCCCTCTTCTCTCCCTTGACAGCCTTGCTACAACATCTTCAGCGATTATTCGGTGCTACAGGAGTTCGGCGTTCAGCTATGCTTCCTTTCCGCTGAGCGTATTACTTTTTACAGTAGACTTCACACACACTCAGCGCAGAGCAGTGTACCAGCGCGTCGCCAGCTCGACGAGAGCTCCTAGCGACCATGCCTCCTACCTCGAATATCCGGAAGACGTCCCTCGCGAACAACTATGCCGCCGCCGATGCAGGACCAACAGCCGCTCGTAGGACAGCCTCTGGTCGCGCAGTCCGCAACACCACCACCAGACCGGCGAACTACTACGCCCGACCCTTTGGCTCGCTCAGCGGTGTCGCAGCGAACAACGCGCAAGACGAGGCTCAAGATACCGCTGAACCGGGCTTCTTCCCTGCGCTGCAGTACTTCAGCGATGCGATCACGGCACTACCAAAAGAGGTCATGCGGCAGTTCACGCTGATGAAGGAGGTGGAAGCCAAGGTCCATGGGCCAAACGAGAGCATGGGAGAGATACTCGACAGTCTGATGGAGCTCCCTGTGCCGCCTAGAAAGGCTGGTGTGCAGAGTGGGCTGAATGCGCAACAGCAAGGACTGCTGAGCTTGACGGCGAGCAATAGCGCAGCGGGTAGCACGAGAGCGAGTTTGATCAACGGTGTTGGTGGGCAGCATTCGGCCCAGGCGTCGATCTCTGGATCGCAGACTGGTGAAGAGGCGACCGAGACGGAAGAAGAGTTGGTGAGGAGGAGACAGTACTATAAACTTCGCCTCCTCACACATAACCTCCTCCCGAACCTAGACGAGAAGAACGTCGTTCTTGCTGAAGCGAACCGTGTCCTCAGTCAACAGCTTTGCCGCATTGATTCTGTCATGCCTTACATCGACAACGAGATCAGCGAAGAAGCGAGGCTGGGCAGCATGACGCACTGGGCATACAGCGACAACAGGCAGAAGAAAGCTGCTCCCACCACTGTGCCTACGAGGCGTGATGTCGCAGCGACGAACAGTCTGGCAGCAGCCGCAAGCGCAATACACGAGAAAGAGATCGCGCAAGCGAGGCACGATGCTGGCAAGGAAGCGCACAGGGAGAAGCACAAGGGCAAGAGACAGCATTTGCAGCAAGAGCACGGAGATTCGGAGTTTGAGGACAAGCCTAAGAAGATGGGGCAGGGTGCGAAGGGAACCGGAAAGGGCAAAGCTGCAGCCGCTCAGGCGACGGGACTGGGCATCACGACCACCAACGGTGACCCAGTCAAGAGACGGAAGGTAGACAAAGCTCTCGCTGCGCCGGGGATGGAGCGCAGTATCAGCAACGCGACAGGCAAAGGCAGCAAAGCAAGCAAAGAGACACCGCGCAGCACTCCCGCCGCAGAGCCGAGCAAGAAGGCCACGAAAGCGAAACCTCCGGCTCCCGTGCCAAAGAAGCGCATCACGAACAGTGCGCAGAATAGTCCAGCGATGGCTAGTAGCCCACTACATTCTAGCTTCGGTGTCACGGGCATGGAGCCTCCTCCGGTAGGCGCGAGACCGCAGAGTGCGAGGTTGAGGCAGAATAGCACGGCGACTAATCTCAGGCATGAGAGGACTGTGGGTGAGGAGAGTAGTAGGCCGGCGAGTGCGGCTGGGAAGAAGAACGGGAATGGAGGGAAGAGGAAGGCTCCGCATGATGAGATGGAGAAGGCGCAGGCGGAGAAGGGACAAGTGACGAGCGAGAACATGAAGCGCGAGGATGTTGAGATGACGGACGCACCATCGGCAGCTGAGCGAGGAGTACCTTCTCGTTCGAACTCCGGGAAGAACAGCGGCGCTGGTGGTGCTGGCAGGAAGTCGGCGACAGGCACACCACGTACCGAGTCCCTCCCTACCGATGGCCCGGCTTCTATGCTCCGAACACGCAGCGCGAGGAGTTTGCGCGGGAACCGCGGTGAGAGTAGTGCCTCAGACGAACCACGGGATCAGCCGGCACCGAATAAGCATAAGCATAATCGGACAATTAGTAGTAGTCACTTGGTGAAGCAGTTGGCGCCTTTCAATCGAAGTCCAGATTTGGATCGGCGGAAGGATACGGATGAAGAGGAGGATGAAGACGAACAGGAGATTGAGGGACTGGATGGGAAGACAATGACGAGGAAGAGAAAAGGCGGTGCTGGCGGTGAGGAGAGCGGAAGCGGAGATGTCAGTGCGGGCGGCAGGAGTGCGAGGAGTCGAGGTAGAAGCTCGAGGCCTGTTAGCAGGAGGAACACTTTGCAGAATGTCAACAACCCGGTCGCTTCGACAGAAGATGATGCGAATGGAGATGCTGAGCAAGGAGGTGAGCACGCAGAGCCAGCACACTCACCACCACCTGCCTCCGACGCCGGTGCAACCCCTGGAAACCCCGAAGAGCCTCCCGAGCTAGAGCCTGATAACCCGGATATAGCATCCTCGCCTTCCTCGTTGGACGACCCAGATAACCTCGAACCACCTACCAACACCGGCGGCTTACCAGACCTCTCTCACAGTATCAATAGCATCGAAGACCCCGAAGACGGCGACTCAGCCTCCGAAGGAGAAGGAGAGGGTAATCACGACGCAGCCTCGCCATCCCCATCACCCGACCAGCCCAACAACCCTTCCTCCCCCGCTCATGACGAAGATGTCGAGGTTGAAGGTGAAGATGACGAAGGTGGCGACCCAGACGACCCTAATGAACCGAAGTATTGCTACTGTAACCGAGGGAGCTATGGGGAGATGGTGGCGTGCGATAACGAGCAGTGTTCGCGTGAGTGGTTCCATCTAGGGTGCACGGAGCTCATAGAGGCGCCGGGGGAGGAGGAGAAGTGGTATTGTCGGGAGTGTAGGCCACAGTTCTCAAAGAAGAGAGGGAATGGGAGGGGTGGTAGAGGGAGGGGAGGGTGATTGTGCGATGATGTTTCGTAGAGGATGATAGATGAAGAAACTCCGTTCTTATGATGTGAGGGTAGCGCAGAGTAGCCTCCTATTGCGCCTACCGCTTCTATCTGTCATTCGTGGAACGGTCTTGCCCTTGTTCTCAATCACGTGAAATGCGCCTACTTCCCCAGAGTTTTGTCATCCGTTTTTGGCGAGGCGTCATGCGACTTCCCGATGCCCGAGTGTTCTCGCCTCTGAGGCTCGAAACGCATCGAGTCTTGACACACTCAACAACGCCGCCTTCAGCCTGGCATAGGCTTGCATATTCCCGGCGCTTCTTTTCTCATTGTTATCGGCGGTATACAAAGCATAGCGATTGACATTGTCTCATACCGTTTGCCTTGCTGAGCGTCCCTTCTCTCCAACAGGCGGCCTCGTCCGCGCAAAAGTACGAACATGGCGTTTCAGGCGCCAATGAGCGCGCAAAAGATGGTAGCGGCAGCGAGCGAGATGCTGCCTGGTATGGCGAATGTATTTCGAGGGTCGTTGAAGGGAGCTGGAAGAAAGGCGGTGGCGCAGAGACAGTTCACGGAAGTGAGAAGAGGGAGTGCACAAGAGCATAGCAGACCAGCACGAGATGCAAGATCGACCACAACAGCAGCAGGAGGTATCATGGGCGCCCTACCGAAGGGCAGTCTACGCACTGCACCACCACTCAGCCAACTCTTCCCACCTACCTCACGACCATTCTCCAGTACCACCCGTCTCGGCCCTCTTACTCTCCGCGCACCACCACCGCGAACGTCCTTCGTAGGCTTCCAACAACAACGCACCCTCTTCGGCTCAACCTGGGGCCAAGCCAGCCAACGGAACATGCTCGCTCATATGGAACAGACAGCCAACAACAACCCGGGAAGCGCCACCGCGCAAAACGCCTTCTACCAAGCCCTCCTCCGCGCCAACATGCCCGAGATCCTCGTCGAACGCTACAACACCGGCCGCTACGCCAGCAACCAAGCCTGCGATAACGCCTTTACCCGCGCACTCGAACGCATT
This sequence comes from Neocatenulostroma microsporum, assembly GCA_022814695.1. Classification (NCBI taxonomy): domain Eukaryota; kingdom Fungi; phylum Ascomycota; class Dothideomycetes; order Mycosphaerellales; family Teratosphaeriaceae; genus Neocatenulostroma; species Neocatenulostroma microsporum. Next base: position 22,485 of record JAKLLW010000397.1, read on the forward strand.
GGCGCAGCTGAAACCGGAGCTCTAGGCAACGCAACTGGCAGAATGCCAAGTGGACAATCGAACCAACTGAGTCAGGAGCAATTGCAGGCTATTGGACAAGCAGTCTCCGCCCGTAACCAGGGAGGAAATGTCAGTCTCTCCAAGTCCGGCTCCGGCGCTAAGAACGAACCGCTCTATGTTGTTGTCGACGAAAGCATGGGCTCCACGGTCTTCAAGTGGGTCAAGTTCCTCGCTATCTTTGGACTTGTTGTCTATTGCTCTCTCGTCGTGTTTAGTTTGCTTGTGGAGGCTACCGGCGTCCTTAAGAAAGTAGGCGGCGCGCAGAACGCGGAGGCCAAGCCGGAGTTGCAGACTACCAAGTTCAGTGACGTTCAGGGCTGCGACGAGGCTAAGGAGGAGCTGCAGGAGCTGGTCGAATTCCTGAAGAGTCCAGACAAGTTCTCTACTCTCGGTGGCAAGCTGCCGAAGGGCGTGCTTCTGGTTGGCCCTCCAGGTACGGGCAAGACACTCTTGGCTAGGGCTGTAGCTGGCGAGGCGCAGGTGCCCTTCTTCTACATGTCTGGATCTGAGTTCGATGAGGTCTACGTCGGTGTCGGCGCGAAGCGCGTTCGGGACCTCTTCGCGGCAGCAAGAGGCAAGAGTCCAGCGATCATCTTCATCGATGAATTGGATGCTATCGGGTCTAAACGCCATGAACGGGATGCTGCATACGCGAAACAGACTCTCAACCAGCTGCTCACTGAACTCGACGGTTTCGACCAGAACTCCGGCGTCATCATCATCGGCGCAACCAACTTCCCGCAATCTCTCGATAAAGCTCTCACTCGCCCTGGACGATTCGACCGCAACGTCACAGTCCCTCTCCCGGATGTGCGAGGCCGCATTGCGATTCTCAAGCACCACCTCCGCAACATCCGCGTGGACGCTTCAGTCGACCCGGCAGATGTCGCACGTGGCTGCCCAGGTTTCTCAGGCGCCGAGCTCGAGAATGTAGTCAACCAGGCTGCTGTCCGCGCATCGAAGAACAAAGCTGCGAAAGTCTCACTCAACGATCTAGTCTGGGCTAAAGACAAGATCCTGATGGGTGCTGAGCGCCGGTCAGCGGTTATTCAGCAGAAAGACAAGGTCATGACTGCTTACCACGAAGGCGGACACGCATTAGTGGCGATGCTTACGGAGGCGTCAACACCGCTTTACAAGGCTACGATCATGCCGAGAGGACATTCTCTAGGCCACACGCAGATGCTGCCGGAATTGGACAAGGTGTCTGAGACGAAGAGAGAATTGCTTGCGCGGATTGATGTATGTATGGGCGGGAAGGTTGCGGAGGAGCTTGTCTATGGGGCCGACTATGTTACGACTGGAGCTAGCTCGGACATTCAGAGTGCCACGCGGGTCGCATACCACATGGTTACGCAGGCCGGTATGAGTGATGCTCTGGGGAATATTGATCTCGCCACCGACCACAAAAATCTAAGCTCTCAGACGAAGCAGAGGGTTGAAGATGAAGTCCGTCGATTAGTCGAAGAAGGCCGGTCGCGAGCGACGAAACTTTTGACAGAGAACAAGGACGGACTCAAACGTCTTGCAGAGGCATTAGTCGAGTACGAGACTCTGGATAAGGAGGAGATGGAGAAGGTTGTTCGCGGCGAGAAGCTACTCGGCAAAGAACGAGTAGACACAGAGGTGCCGATGAAGCTACCCGATGTGCCTGCAACGCTACCGCCGCCTTTTGGGTTACCTCCAGGGTCTTTTGGGTCGCCTGGTAGTCCAGGTGGTGGAGAGGATGGGGAAGCTGGAGAGGGGAAGCCGTATCCTGCTGGAAGTCCTTAGGAGGATAAAGCCAAGGATACAGACAGTGATGGGAGTGGGTCCGACGGCGCCACGCTGCCTTGGCTTGAGAAGCAGAAGAGCGACGGCAAGAGGAAGAGGTGCAATGCGCTGGAGGTCGCGCTTCTGCTCACCTGAAAAGCCGGCTGTCTGGTAGCAAGTCCGACTTGCCGCAAAGCCACTCTGCATAGAGGTACGAGGCACCATCATTAAGGCATGCACGGAGTGTGTAGCGTTGCTGAACGCCGCCATTGCGGCAGAACTGTGCATTGAACTTGGAGCGCAGACGTATCATTGTCTTGGACATTGTTTGGTATGCAGCGAAGCGAGCGAGCATTGATAGAAAGACTGTTCACTATGTACGAAATACTGCATCTACGAGCGCTGCAGCGCTTGTTTACTCCAGCGCCCAGCGCACTTCTACTACGTTATTGCTAAACCCTGTAGACTGTGCCCTTCTGGCAGTGCATCATTGCCCTCCGCTCTCGTCTAGTGGCTGGCAACGGTGACAGCCGCCTACCATCTACGCTTTCACCACTCTAGTATCGGCTGGGGCATCAAGTTCATCGGCCTGCCTCTCGGACTCCCGCTGCTCTGTATCGCGCCTGGCGACCAACCACCACGTTGCTGAGATACTGGCGATAGCTCCAACTAGGACTCCTATCGAGATGCAGTAACTGATCTTATACGTTGGACCGAACTTGGCGAGATAGACTCTTGGTCCGACGATTCCCGAGAGCTGAGCAGAAGCGTTGGTGATACCGATAGCAAGACCAGCCGCAGTCGTCCCACGCGCGGCTCGAATGCGCTCAGGCCAGATGATAGGGTAGATGGATATGGAACAGGCTGTCGCGAGCGTGACGAAGACATACTTCACCGCCGGTGTCTGCACCGTAATGAGGACGATGTAGCAAATACAGGCCGCGAACTCCAGGGTTATCGCAGCGAGCCAGGAGGTCAGGCGTTTGGTGTGGATCAGCCAGCCCACGATCACTAGGCAACAGCAGCCGAAGGCATAGGTTGGCATTGTCATGAGCTGGGAGACGGCGGTGTCTGTCAGCCCGAGGTCGTAGATGATGGACGGCAAGACGAGGGTGATGCCCCAGCCGCCTATGGCGTGGCACATCCAGATCAGTGTGAAAGTGAAGAAGGTTGGGTCTTTGAGGAGAGCCTTTGCTTGGTCGAGGTTCCATGTCTTTGCGCCGGAGCTGGGTTGTGTCTTGGGAAGATCGTCGAGCAGGATCTGCGTTTCGGCCTCATTGAGGAACTTGGCTGAGGCTGGGTAGTTGGGCAGGAAGAAGAGGGTGTAGATGCCGCAGAGGATTGCCGGAATGCCTTCGAGGATAAACACCCATCGCCATCCCGCTAGACCTCCAGCGCCGTTCATGAAGCTGATCGCGAAAGCAAGCAGGCCGCTAATCGTGCCTGAGAACTGGCCGCAGGCATAGAAAAAGGCAATACGCAGGGCCATCTTATCTGCCGGGTACCAGAACGCCAGATGGTACAGTACACCAGGATAGAACCCAGCCTCTGCGAGCCCAAGGAAGAACTGGCAAGCCAGGATGCCGACATAGCTCTGCGTGGCGCCTTGACACTTGGAGATGATGCCCCAGGTGATCATGATCCGGCTCATCCAGACATTGGGCTTGAAGCGCTTGAGCAGGAGCGTGGAAGCGGGCTCGAAGGCGGCGTAGGGGTAGTAGAAGGTGCTGAGGATCCAGGCCCATTGGTTGGCGCTGAGATGGCCGAGTTGGGTCTTGATGTCGTCGCCTTGCTCGATGTTGATTATGGCTACGTTGCTGATGTTGGAGACGTGGATGCGCATAACTAGATACACGAAGCTGTACCAGAGGAGGATCTTGGTGTCGACTTTATGGTGGATGGCTTTCAGGCGTGCGCCTGGACTTGCGACGTCCTCATCTGAGTCTGAGCTAGCCCAGATGGCCGTTACATTGGAGCGGATCTCTTTGGTGACAGCGTCGGTAGCAGTCATCGTGTCGGCAGACATGGTGCTTTGGCTCATTCCCAGAGGGCGGAAAAGAAACGTCGAATGGAGCCTTGAGGTCGAGTGTACGATGGGTGGCAGCGTCCAGCATGCTTATGGGCCGGCATAGCTGTTGCATCGCCATTGCGTGGGATCGTCGACCGCTAGAAGTCGGCAATGCAGTGGGATCTATACTGCGAAACTGAGTCGTACACAGATAAGCACAACCCATCAGTCAACCGAGCAAATAACAATGAGTACAGATGGTGTACTTTGGCAGTGCGAAGATGTACTGTGAAGCACGCAATCTGCGGAGCTTCGAGCATCATCTGCAGGCTTGGCTGCAGGCTGGCATAGTCAGGGCATCATGCAACAACAACTGCACTTCGCACGCAGCGGCTTCATCATCTGCTGCTCAGTTCAAAGTCGGACACTCCAATATTTCAAGGTTCCACGGCAAGCTTCCGTTACTGTTGCCTCTGTAGGACGCAGAACGCCATGCCCTCTTACTATGCCACATGCTGAGATACATTCCATGAAGACTCTACAGTCTATGCATAGGTTGCCATGTACACGAAGACGACAGCCCTAGTATCTGCTGTTGCGGTCGTTCGCCGACGTGGATGTATAAGGCTAGTATGGGCTGGTATTCGCTTGTCCGAGAGTTGCGTTTGGCGAATGCTCCTGCACAGCCGAGCGTCCATGAAGGAGATGTCTCTTGATGGGCTATCTCACAGGGCAAGCCGCTCGTACAATTGATCCGTAATGAGGCATGAACGATGCGTTTCATGTCTACCGCATTGCCGGGTCGGCCGTCGTCAGCAACATCTCGTGTCGGTATGGGCTCGAAGCTTAACAAGTTTGGTTCAATTTCTCGTCAGCCGCGCCTCCTTCTTCTTACCTCCTGGATCAACGCACAACAGCATACCGTTCAGACAGGCTCGAATGTGCTCCGCTACCCTGCGACAAAGGCTAGAGGCTCCCCGTCGCAAGATGCCAGGGCGCCACCACGACAGCCCTTCCACCGCCGTTCAAAAACCAGAGTGGACACTCGAAGAGAAGGCATCCTTCAACCCTCTAGGTCGTCTACCAGTGGAGATCCAAGACACGATCCTGTACCAAGCTTGCAGGCTAGTGCAGGACTCCATCATCGAGACGCTGAAGACTCACATCATCCTGTCAAATTGGCCAGGCGCCCTGGACGCCAAGCGCTTCATAGAGATGGCAGACAACCTGCCAGCGTTACAACCGCAGCTAATCGATCTGGTCAACCGCGAGACAGTCGTATTATGCGAAGAATACCAACATCTACACGCCCTGGCTATGGAATCGCGCTTCGAGCCCATTCGCCAGAAACTCAGAACACTGGTCGTGGACGTTCGAGCGTACTACGTCAATGGTGAATGCGGCGACTCCATCGAAGATGACGACTGCACTAGAGCGCACACATCGCCACTACTCGCCAACTTCCGAGCTCTGGAGATGAAGAATCTTCACGAAGTCGAGGAGCATAGTTGATATGACCCCGGGTCGGACGGGTCGACGTCGACGTAAGCGACTCCATATACGTATCGATGGAGGGTTGCATGAAGGCTGGCGACCTGACTATAGGAGATGAAGAAGGCCGGCGGCTGAGGGGCGTGTGGGTCCATTTGAATCGATTGTGGGCTGCTGGCAAGCGATTGCAGGAGGATGGTGGTGGCGACGGGTTGGCGGAACCACTGAATGATAGCGAGCGGAAGTTTGAAGCGAGGCTTCACTTTTAGGACAGGACGTAAGGTCACTCGCATTTGTTAGTTCTGCTAATCGATCTTACACCGTGGAAATGCAACATGAGTGGGGTTGATTGATACGCGAAGCGAGGACGATCACGAGAGTGAGCGATTGAAGCTGGTATCCGAGTGCTTCGGGCAGTCTGACGACCACCAGCAGGTCACTTTCGTATTTAAGCGGTTGCAAAGTGAATAGCAAGCAGTTTGGATTCCATGCTATCCTGCATGTAGCACAATGTGGTGACGGGAGCAAGCTTTCCAATCACTGGCCTGACGTTGATTATAACATCATCCAACCATTTCCGTCGCCTTCCAGCTGCTGAAAGGTAGCTCATTCTCACGATGACATTCCCAAGTACCATAATACTATCCAGCCGCTTTCCTCACTCTCCACCTAGGAGACAGGGAAGCTGCTCGTCGTGAACTGTTCCTTCGCCGCTTCCACAGCACCCATCGTTACAACGAAGACTGGATGCACAAACTCCACAACATCCTCCTTGTCAATCTTCAGTACCTTCATCTCTTCTTCTGAACTGCGCTCACCAGTCCAATTGAACCCCGCCGTCAACCGTCCTCCAGCCTCTTCAGCCTTCGTCGCCGCATCATTGTCGTAATGATAATAATTCATCGCCGCACTCAACCCCGACAGAGAATAGTTCGTATGATACCCGTCCGGCCTCGTCGAAGGTTTGTCGCGCATGCCTCCCTTCTTACCCGGTTGCTGGCCGCAACAAAGCAAGTACCTCACCAGCCCTTCCCTGTTCCAGAGGGCTTGAGTATTCCCTTCCGGCAGCGCGGCTTGGATGAGGGACCAGCAGCCGCCCACCCAGTGGCTGTAGCATGCGTCGACGAGCTTGTGCGTCCGCCCGGCGAAACCTCCCTCGGGTTGTGTTTGCTTGTCGACGAGCCAGGAGATGAGGGATTGGACGTCCAGGTACTTTGGGATGGAGATGTGAGGGGCGTCGAGGATGCAGAGGCAGGCTAGCGCGCAGAAAGCGTAGGCGCCGTGAGCTTCGTTTGTGGGTGCGCCACCGATTCCGCCTTCGTAGGTCTGGCATTTGCCTACCCACTCTCCCAATCCATCCGTGAAGCTCTCCAGTCCGGCCTGCCGAGCGTGTGATGTGGGTGGAAGGGAGCGAGGTAAATTCAGCAGAGTAATAATCGTCATCGCACTGTATGCGCCTCGAATGTCTTCTTCAGCCCCGATAGCCATGCAAAACCCTCCATCCGCTTGCTTGACCGTGCCGAGCCATTCCCACATCGCTTGTCGATCAACCATCTCCAGCCCGCCGACGGCTGTGAGAGCGAGGATGGCAGCGTAGGTGCAGGCACAGTGACTCAATTGCCCGTGTCCGCCACCAAAGCCTCCGGTAGGATTTTGCAAGGGCTCTAGAGTGGCGATGAGGCGCTCTTTGTAGATCGAGACATCTTCGCCAAGGAAGGAGAGACCCCCGATACACCAGTAGAGCAGCCATGGTCTACTAGCATCCAGAGCTACGAAGGGGGATGGCAGGTCCCCAAGGAATCCGCGGAGGAAGTCGGCGTGGGGTTTGCGGCGGAGGTGAGGGATTCCGTGGGTGTTGAGCGGTAGACCTTGAGGGATGTTCTGGCCGGTGAGGAGAGGTAGGCATTCGGCTAGAGTCTTGGCCTGGGCTTCTGAGCTTGTGGTTGCGAAGTTGTCGGAATCGTGGAAGAGGTTGAGTGTTGCTGTTTGCAGGTATAGTGGTAAGTCTTGTTGTCGCGTTGGCGGTGGTTGGCCTTTGCCTGGGAAAGGTATGCCATTGATCACTGCTGCGTCATCTTCGTCTGAGGAAGAGGAGGTGGAGGAGAGCTCTTCAATGCGGGACTTGTCGTTCAAGAGCTCGTCAAGCGTATCGTTTCCGTTCTCTTTGGCGGCCATTTTGCGTCTGGGTGGGAATCTTACGTTGCGTTTGCGGCTGGCGTATGAGATGCGAGAGCGCATGGGTAGCAAACGGCGTAGTTAGCTGATGCAGTGTGAGACATGCATGCGCTTTAGTATTGTTCGAAGGCATGCTTCTACCCGAACATCCTGGCGATTTTCGGTTGCTCGAGGCGGGTTCGTTCTTTCACTGCATAACGAGGCTCAAGATTCATGTACTCGAGTCCAAGCGGTTCCAATATGTACAAGGAGAAATAGAGATGTGTTGTGGTAAGTGTGAATGTTGTCTGCGAAGAAAACAGTTGCATGTGACAGTGGCTTGAGTGGCGCTTGCCCCATCTGAGAAGTCAGGCAATGCGCGCCAATCATCTTTCTTCTCCTCCATCACCACCTTCCGCATCGCAGTCTTTGGACATCGCTCGAGGTCTTGAGTATGTCTCCGCATCATGTAGCATACTCATCGAAGCAGCAATAGCGCTGCGACCAGACCGACTCGACATTGCCAACTCAAGCCGACTGGAACGACAAGATGGCGCGCAAAGGGCGCATCCTGCCCTTTCGCATACCCTTCTTCCGTATCTTCTACTCGACCACATACACCGTCCTCTACCTCATCTGCCTCATCCTGCTCGCCATCACCCCCGCCTCGCTGATCTACACCGCGATCGAGAGCAACGCCTACCAATACATCTTCATGATTGGCGGCGTCTACGTCCTCACAGCACTCATTGCCATCTTCGTCTACACGAGCCGATTGTACACCAACAGGACGACACTAGCCGGCGTAGGGAAAGCATATATACCGGTAGAGGATGGCGAAGTGAGCAAAAACGTGCGCAAGATGATTGTTCAGCAATTGGAACGAAGCGCTATCGTGGCATGGGAGAGTAGGCCAAGAGATCTCATAGGCGAGGTCTTGACGGCTGAGAAGTTGGGCATCATACCCGAAGAGACGTCAAGTACAGGCCATAACGACTACACAGTCGGGAGAATCATATCCGTCGACCCAGCATTCCTACCTTGGGGCCAGCTACAGCATCCCGGATGGTCTTCGCCAAGCCATACAGACGAGAACAAGTACCCAGACGTCCAGTTTGCGACTGTAGTCTCAGAAATGCCGAACTTGATCGAGGCCAGAGCCGTCTCTCTTGCGCCGCCTGATCCGACCATGACGCCCACTAAGAACGGTCAGTCAGTGGCGGATCCAGCAGTAGTGGACCTCCTGACGAGACCAGAGACGATGGGCATGCGCGACTACCTTACTCAATTATCTTACCTCGGCCTCGTCAACCCGCCTGAGGCGGGACAAGCCTTCCTGCAACAGTACGAGCGCGCGCGGTTCTGCGGGCTACCGAGCACGGAGATAGAGTTCGCGGGACTCATGTCTACGTTTGCGGAACTACTAGATGGCATGACAGAGCTAAGTCCGGCTATCATCGAGCAGATCCGGGCGCAAACCGCTGAGCAGGACGAAGCCGCGGCTTCCGAAGCGGACACAGAGAGCTTAGCACCTTCTCAGACACGAAGCGAAAAGCGCAACATGACGCCCTCACCAGCACGCCTTGCAGACTACTCTCCAGACTCCAGCGTTCTGAAGAGTCCGGTCACGGCACGTGAGGGTCCGTCTCGGAATACGACACCGTACATGCAGCATGAAGATCTTAGTACTGAGAGCTTCAGCTCGGTCATTCATAACGTGCCTGATCAAGAGGCAGCCTCTGGTGATTCAATGCGAAGTGGCTCTACTACGCTCGAGTCCGCCAGTATGGTCAGCTTTCCCAGCGACGCCGGCAGCGTCGTCAGACACCCAATAAGCGACGAAGAAGGCTGAAGACTACACGTCGCATACATCAAGATCTATACTACAGACGCCTTCCTCGCCGTCGCTCCACTCTCCAGGTTCTCCCCATCTTCCACCGGCATAGCCAGATTATTCTCAAACTCATTGATCAGCTCGCCCAAGTCCTTGAGACTCGCATGGCCATTCGTCTTCGGCTTCACCGGCTCTTGCGGGATGATGACGCCTTGCAGATACTCCACCACCCTTGCAAAACCTGTCAAAGGCGCGGTAAAGCCTAGCAAGCCATCTGGACGCAGAACAACAATCGTCCCACTTTCTTCCGAGATACCGTATTTGATGTGCGCCGAGTGGTCGATATCCCAGTACGCATTCCCGAACCTCTTGACGCCGAGGTACTCGTCGAAAGCGTTCCAGACTCCTGCGATGATGGTGAGGAAGTCCACTGCATGCGAGAAGCGCGGCGCATCTCCATCAATGCGGGAGCGAAGGAATTTGAGCGCTGGCCGGGTTTGAGCGACATCGCCGGTGAAAACCAGGATATGGAATTTGCCGTTGTACTTTGTCAGCTCGAAGAGTCTTGTTGGGACCCTCGTATTGCCGTTCTTGTACAGCTCTGCGTCCGGCGCTCGATGGCCTGGTATGGGATCGATGGGCGGGTACGAGCCTTCAACATCATTCAACAAATTCGGCGCATACGATATCCCCAGACCCAAAGTGAAGCCGGCAGTAGATCGCAGCTGCCGGTCCAACAAGACCATAGGATCGGTCGCTTGGCCTTCCAGACTTTCCGGTATACGTCCGCTGATCAGCTCGCTAACGAGTTTATCGTTCTCGATTAATTGCTGGGCGGCTGCGCGACGCTCGTCGGAGTAGAGCGCAAGCACTTCCGGCTCGTACCATCCCTTCAGCACGCCGGCGAGACGCCAGGAGAGGGAGCAGACATCATGTGTCCCTGTATTCATGCCTTGGGCTGAGCCAGAAGAGTGCGAATGCGCCGCGTCACCCGCCAAAAGAATCCTCTCCCGATCTTGGAAGCGCTCAGCAACATGCTGTTGAATCCCATAGACAGTATGCCAATGCACCTCCTCGAACTCCAACCCAAAAGGCGCCACGGCTTTCTTCGCCTCCGCCACCGCATCTTCGGCACTCATCTTGAGGCCGTATTTCTCGAACAGCTCCGCGGAAAGCATATACCCGATGCGTGTGGCGCTATTATCTAACGAGACCCAGAGGACCTGGCCATGAGTCTTCGACTCGAAAGCGCCGAAACCGATCCGGGAGTCTGGGACCGTGGTCTTGACGATCCCGTCCATGCGGACCCAGTGCTGGACGTGGCGGTCGCCGATGAAGGGAATTCCGGCGAGTTTGCGGACGGTGCTTCCGCCGCCGTCGGCGCCGATGATGTACTTGGCCGCCACTTTCGTTTCTTCGCCAAGCGTGTTCTGAGCGATGGCGTGGACCTTGTGATCATCCTTGACATTGTCGGACTCGTCGATGGTGAAGTCGATTAGTTTGACTGGGGCCTGCACCTCTACCCCCATCCCCTCCAACTTCGACCGAAAGACATCCTCAGAGTACTTCAATCGAATATTAAGCGCATGAGCAAAATGCGTCTGCGAGTCCAAATTCTCGAATATTTGCCAGCCCCTCCCCTGGATCCTCTTCCCGTCCCGGAAAGTAAAGCTGCGCTTTCCGGCGAAGCCTATCTGGGCGAGGTCGTCGTAGAGGTCTAGTTGGTCGAGCATTTCGAGGGTTCGGGGGAAGAGAGTGCAGGCGCGGCCGTACATGGGGAAGTCTGGGGAGCTCTTGTCGGCGGCGTCGAGGATGTAGACGGAGAGGCCGAGGCGGGTGAGCTGGTAGGCGAGGAGGAGGCCTACGGGGCCGGCGCCGGAGATGAGGATATCTACTTTTGTTTCTGCCATGGTTGGATTGGAGCACTATGGGGTGGTTGGTGAGGTTGTGAGCGTCCGCAGGGTATACAGTATCTTAGTGTTGGGATGAAAGACGATCTTTCAGACTGTGCGCAATCCAGACGGCGTTCAGTATGCCTGGGAGTTGGATGAGAATGCTCCTTGAAGTTGCGGGCGTTCCGGAAGGTAAATAGTATGCTTGAAGGTGTCACGAAAAGAGATGGTCCAGCCTGGAGACGGCCGTGTAAGTCCAGGCGGTATGCAATACGGCCGAGAATCGAGCGTAGCAAGGTGCAAAGAGACAGTCAGCTGCTAGGGCTCACGTAAGTCGGAGGCCCTACACAGGACTGGTAGGGCTGGCAGCGGCAGCAGCAGCAGCAGGGGCGGCGGGAAAACGACTCTCTCGTTGGACGGATGCAGCACCAGACACAATTGCGAGGGTAGCTTGAAGCTGTTCTGTTAACATGCAATTGCGGTCGCAATACATACCACGTTCATACAGCTCCGGCGGGAGGTCCCGTCTCAGGCGTGCCAGTGTCATCTGCACCATGGCCCCTCTTGATGAGTGATGGAGTGATGACAGTGTGGGTCTTGAGGGAGCTGCCATAGGGCTCACTTCCTGCATTTCTATTAGTCTACATGATGGCCTGGATTGGATTCGGCCAGGCCTCGGGAAAGCTGTCTCCACTACGTCTCCGCAAAGTCTATTTGGTAAGCGGGCGTAGTGAGACGGCCTTCCGGACGTCAGCAAGCTCGTCGGGTTCGGGTTTATATCTCTGTCCTGAAGTACATGCGCTTCATTATCTCTTGGTTTTTGGTGGCTGGGTTGGCGGGTGACTCTTCGTTTGTACAGATGTGCTGGTGAGACAGATCTCAGTTTCGTCTTCGAGAACGAGAAACTTGCGAAGAGCCCCGAGCGTACGTACCCATAGCACACCAGATCGTAGACATGCCTATGAATACTCATCGAATGGCCATGAGAGAGCAGGTTGCTCGCCTTCCACGACTCTTCTTGTAGACCTGGCTTGGTCCGCAATGTACGAAAGCAAATCTGCCAACTTGGATTTGTTGACTCCCTTCACTTGCAAAGTATGCAAGTACAGGTAAACCGGCACGTCCTTCAGAAGAGGGTGCCTAGTCAATTGACGAGCAAACCAGTTCTGGTCGTCGATATCACTCTCCTCCATGGCTCCGCTGACCAAGCTCCATATCAGCAGCGATTCGAGACCAGTCCATTGCATGTAACTGTTGAGAATGGCAGTCTTCAGCTTTAGAAGCCTTGCTTCAGGACTGGCAAGGATGATGCCGAACTTGCGTCTTATCTCTTGGAGGAACAGTATCACTGCATGCCGGAGCACTTCTTGCATTTGTTGGCCTGGATCTTCTCCTGCGGGGGATACTTCTTTGATCAGTTGAAGGCAGCGGTGGATGATTGGCATGATCCTGGAATCCGGAGATCGAAGGGTTAGCGAGTGTAGCTACGCCGCGCAGAGCCCGTTACATGGTACTCACCACTCGCCGGACCTACTTGACCGGAAACAAAACGCTGGATCGCTGGTCATCTCGCTCTCGAACCATTGCGTAACAACACTCAAGTCTTGAACGAGCTGTGCGATCTCCGGTCGGTCTGGAAACCTCTCCAGCCAAGTCTTCAAGCATGCGTGGACATTAGAATTGGGTTGAAACTCTAGTCGTAGCCAGTCTAGACTTGGCAGAATCTGGATTGGGAGCTTGAAGCGAGGTCTGCAGTCCTTTCTTAATGCGCTTGCCACATCGACCCTGCATAGCGTTAGCAGGGACTTAGGACTAAGCTCGAGGAGGCGATAGTGTTCTGCCATACATGAAGAGCATCATGCGAAGCTGATACGGCCTTATAGATTCTGCACCACCCCGAGCATCGACGATGCTTTGCAAGCCACGCATATGGATCTCGTGCGCGACGAGTGACGTCTTCGTGGCACCGTGCGGTCAGACACCTGCTGCATACCAAGTACGGAATGGTGATTCACCTCATGAAAAGCAAACCCGATTATCGAAGCCACGATGCCGTCGGACAGGTAATGCAAAGGATC
>JAKLLW010000398.1:0-35732 GCA_022814695.1 Neocatenulostroma microsporum
TCTTTGCGCACGCCGGAGACGAGCTCGGTGATGTTGGGGAGGTCGGGTAGCATGAAGGAATTGGCTGTGTATGTCGCTGACTGTACGGTTGGGTTGCCAGTCGCTTGACGACGAGGTGTAGTCTCTTGCGCCTGGGCTGCGGTGAACCGCGATGGCGGCGCAGGTTCATTCGCCGAAGTCTGACGGGAGCGGGTGAAGCGCGTATTGCGCGCGTTGAAGGTGACAGTAGGCTGACCGTAGTCTTCGCCGTTGACAGACTCGTCGCTCTCGCCGTTCAGTTTCGCAAGAGTCTCTGACAGCGAGCGATGCTTCCCACTGCTTGCTGTGCGTCTCGACGCGTCCTTGCTCTTCGCTGCTTCAGTCGCGTTTCGTATAGATGCCTCTCTTCTCAGGACACTATCGCTCTTCCTTGAGCTGTTGCGCGGTCGTATGGGCGGTGTACCCGTGACTTCATACTGGCTGTCACCGCCGAAGTTGAAGACCAAGTTCGAAGACACGTCCGCATCATGGTCTCGTGTACCTCGCTTGACACCCCGCCCAAGCTCGATGGACATGTCTTCGCTACCTTCACTGCCGTGCTCAGACTCGACGTAAGTGGGGTGCTCATCATAATGTAGTGGCAGGGCCTGCTGTGTTGTGTTGTTTCCGCCCATGTTGATCGTCGAATTGATAATTTGATCGTTCCTCATGTCGAAGCTGTCGGCCGTAGCGAACTCATCGCCGTTCGCTGAGGAGGTGCGAGAGCGGGAGAGCTCGTTGAGAAGGCGGGACTTGGAGGACGAGTATGCCATCTCGTCTCGTGTGCTTGGGAGATGCTGGTGTCGTTTAGTCCATACAGCAGTGAGCTGTCTTGGTGTCGCTGCTGGTTAGCGATGCGCTCTGAGCTATGCGCCTTGATCACTCTGTGGTATATCTGGGTAGTAGCGGCCTCTGCAATGGCTGGTCGCAAAATGTGTGCGTGCAGAGAAGTCGCGAAGTTCGCGTTCGTCGCTGTTTACATCGGCGTCAACAATCGTTTTCGCCGACAGCGGGCGCTTTCCGCACGACAGAAACTCTCTTCACTTCCGAGGGTTCGCACCTTCTCTTTTTGTCTCCATCAAGCAATTAACCAGCCATGGCGACCTCTGCTCCAGTGTTATCGACGCCGGCGGAGCACTTATTTGAGGATTTGACTCCTGCTGTACCCATCAGTGAAGCGAGACTGTCAGACGAGCAGCTGTACTTGCAATATGAGATCAAGCGAACTGTCAGCGAGATCAGAGAAGGAAGATGGAAGAGGATCGCTTTGCAGTTCCCGGATGAGATGCTGGTGGATGCTCCGAGGGTGTTTGAGAGGTTGAGGGAAGATCTGAAGGCAGAAAGAATTAGATCGAGGGTGCAGACGCCAAGCAGCGACGATGCGACAACGCAGGACATCAGCGATGCAGTGAAAGATGTTAGCCTGGACGGGACGACCGAAGTTGCAGTCGACTCCGAACCGAACGGACACGCGAGTGAGGCTGTTGAAGAAAAGCTCTGCATTCTGGCAGACACGTCCTACGGCGCCTGCTGTGTCGACGAGATCGCTGCGGAGCACACGGATGCGGACGTTGTAATACACTATGGCCGGGCGTGTCTATCTCCAACAGCTCGGCTGCCCGTCATCTATGTCTTTACGTCGAAGCCACTGGACTTGGATGCAGCCGTGGCAAGCTTCAAGCAGACGTACCAGGAGAAGAACGAGAAGGTGTGCTTGATGGCGGATATACCGTACAACCACCATCTCCCTGACTTGGCCCAACGGCTGCGAGATGAAAGCTACACGAATCTCTTCGAGACAGAGATCATCCGTGATCCATCATCTCTCCTACCAAACCGCACACTACCACCGGACGTCAAGGACGATCCGGAAAAGCTAAGGGAGTACTCAGTCTTCCATATCTCCTCGCCTCCAACCTCTCTCTTGCTTATACTTTCCTCCCGTGTCAAGAATGTCCACATCTTACCAACCGATCAACCCGGAGCACCGGCCGCACTAGAAGCCTCCACCGCAGCACTCCTCCGACGCCGTTACGCATTGATCACACGCCTCGCCACCTGCCCCATCTTCGGCATCCTCATCAACACCCTCTCCGTCTCCAACTACCTCTCCGCGCTCGCTCACGTCCAATCACTCATCTCAGCAGCCGGCAAGAAATCCTACGTCTTCGTCGTCGGCAAAGTCAATGCAGCTAAGGTGGCGAATTTCAGTGAGATAGGGGGTTGGGTGGTTATAGGATGTTGGGAAAGTTCTTTGATCGAGAGTAAGGAGTTTTATCGGCCGATTATTACGCCTTTTGAATTGGAGGTGGCGTTGATGGGGGATGAGGAGAGGGTGTGGAGTGGGGTGTGGGTGGTGGATTTCGGGGCTTTGTTGGGTAGGGAGAAGAAGGCTGTTGCCGGTGCCGATGGCGCGCAAGGGAAGAATAGCGTTGGTGGTGGCACAGAAGAGGAGGCAGCGAGCGGTGAGAATGGAGGCAGCTGGGAAGACCAGCCTTCAGACGATGAACCACCGGAATTCGACCTCCGTACCGGCCGTTACGTCTCCCACTCCCGTCCCATGGGCAGACCCAAACCCTCCATCACCGCAAACTCCCCCTCATCTCCCTCAAACGCCCCCTCCGATGCTCCGGCTCCGCCTAGCTCCGCTCTCGTACAACGCGCAAAAGGCGACCTAGCAACCGTCAACGGCGCCGTCTCCCCAGCCGCGGAGTTCTTGCGCAGCCAGCGGACTTGGCAGGGACTGGGAAGCGATTATGAGATTGCTTATGAGCGGGATGAAGAAGGGAAGATCAGAGGTGCGGCGATGGAGGAGGGGAGGGGTGGGGTTGCTAGGGGGTATGCTGTCGGGGGAGGGGTGGATAGGAGTTAGGGTGGGAAAGTGGTATGTATGGGATGAATGAAAGTTTAATCTCGATACGATGTCTCAGGAGATGGCGACGCTGCCAATATGTCAAGAACGCTTTGTGTTTGGTTTCTGGGCGTACTATCGGCGATTTGACGAGGAGGTCAGAAGAGTAGAGTAACTTCACCTCACTTACTTTGCCAAGACGGCGCTACTCCGGGATCTGCTTGTCTCACGCACCCTCGCATCCACATCCCCTCCGTGTCTTGCACTTGCACTTCACGCGCGCATCCTTTCGAAATACGCAGAGACAACATCAGAAGCAGGCTCCTCGCAGTGTCTCAAATTGCCAACCGCTGTGCACCTCACGGCTCATCCAGCACTAATCTGCACTTGGACTTCATCAGCACCGCCACCTGCTCTGTTCACATAGCACCGCAGAGCACCTCCGAACACCTTCGAACGCCGAACGAAAAGTCTGCAGTCGCATACACGACCTTTGCATCGTATCGCATATCATCACGCGTACCACGGTAGTGATGATGCCGTAGCCCATGAAGGGTTTCAAAATGTTCGAATACCTCTTCGGTAAGCCAGCCGCTGAGGACTCGGGCGCCTCGCGCCCTGAGTCCTCGCCTGGTGGGTCCACATCTACTACCGAAGAGGGAGCCACCACGTCTGGTCCCGCATTTGCATCTGCGGACGAGCAACAGTCGGCAGGGCAGAGGGTTGAGGGTGCGTTGCTTGATGTTTCGGCGGACGGGGAGACAAGTACGGATGAGCTGGTTCCGGCACAGCAGAGTGCTGAGGAAGCATTGCTAGATGGTTCGGCGGTCGAGGAGACACACAGGAAAGAGTGGATCCCGGTACAGCAGATTATCGATGAGCAGGACGCGCTTGATCTTTACGATGACGAACTTGAAGTAGTGGAGGCCAGTGATGTACCGGATGACGTGTACGGCGAGTTGGAGGGGGACAAAGAGCATCCCATCAGTGTCAACTCCGACAGCGAAGATGGGGTGGGTGGCGAGGATGACGATGATGAAAACGATGACGAGTGGATAGAGCTACCTGACGGCGGTCAGGGTGACGTCGGGACTGGGCTTCAAACAGCTCAGGCTAGCGATGCTGGCACGTCCGCTGCACCAAACAGGCTCCAGAGGAGGCAGAGGGGGAGCCAGAAGAGGCAGAGGAAGAACCAGAGAGCCGGCAATGCTACTCAAGATGGCGGTGATCAAGGAGGCGGAAGGAGGAAGGGCAAGAAGCGTGGTAGAGGCGGGCGGGGCGCACACGGTGTGCCAAATGGGCTAGTCGTGCAGAGTGGTCAGGATGGGCCCGATACGCAGACTGTGGAGGATGTGCAGGATGTGCAGAACGAACAAGTATCCGCCGAGTCACCGCAAGACCGACAGGTGGAGGGTGGTACATTGCCCGGTGTCCGCTCGTTCAAGATTATCGCCCAAGCCAAGAAGATCGCTGGTCAGCGTCGTCCCGGCAAGATCAACTACGATCATGCGGTCCTAAAGCCCCGCGGCATCACGATCTACATGGGCGAGAGCGGTCTCACCTTGTGGAAGAAAGTCGAGCGCGACAACCTTTGCAATGTCCCAGATGTTCTGGCATTTTTCACGGACGGATCGTCGCTCAGAGAAGGCGCAGCGGGAGGGTGTGGCGTGGCGTACAAGGTCAGAACTAAATGGAGTGGCATCTCTGTTGCTTTAGGGGCAGTCAAGTCCGGCGATGCGGAGGCTCGTGCGCTCGAAGAAGGCGTGAACCTTGCTGAAGATGGGCTTCTTCAACCCACCGCAACAAGGCTGATTCTTCTCACAGACTCGCGCGCAAGTCTTGGAGCGATCGTCGATGCGATCAGGAAGGGTGGAGCGCACAAGAACCCCATCATCGCAAGAGTCGCGATCGCCGTCGTTCAGCTGGAACCAAAAGGCTGGAGCATCGACATGGGGTGGGTACCAGGACACAAAGACTGCGCAGGCAACATCATCGCCGATTTGCTGGCCGGTTTCGCTTCCCTGAGATACTTGGAGGGTCGTGCTGGCAAGAATTAGCTTTTTCGTTATCACGAAACCCACGGCATCAAGCGCAATGTGGCGGAGGTCACCGCTCGTCAAGCTGAGCAAAGGAGGGCAAAGCAGAGGAACAGGTACCAGACACTGAGCCAACAGCCTGCCAGCAGGGTAGCGGCAGCACCTTCACCGCCGGCAGCCCATCATTTTCCGGATGACATATCCGCCTACGGTAGCACGCCGCGCTTGGACTATGGCGACGACCTACCGGCTACAAGTACAAGACGTGCTCCTGCTGCTGCTGCGAACAAAGACCGTACGCCTGTCTATCGGTCTATGTCTGCCCACAATCAGCCTGGAGCATTGAGTGGCACGAGCGCAGTACCACCCTCAAAACCCGGCAAGGTGACCGAGGACATGCTGCAGTTTCAAGGTACGAAGTTGGAGGAAGAGGATGCGGACATGTTGGAGGCCATGTTTCCCACGCGAGGCGACAAGCGGCCGGCGGACACGCAGCTGACTGGGCGTGACGAGAAGCGCCCATGTGCTTGATGGGCGCACGCTAGCGAGTGTAGACCATGGAATTGCTGGCGGCGATACGAGGGTGACGTGCGATTACTTGAGCGAAAAATTCAGTTCGTGCGCATCGGGACGGTGTGCGGATAAGAACATGCGAGTGATCTCCCGCGTTCACGAGTTGACAGTCATGATTCAGTACGCAGGGCGCGAGGAAGTCTCGGAAGCGCTTGCGCGATGGCAAGCCGTAGTAATTCATATGATTACCGCATGCACCACATAGCTCGATATCCTTCAACTGCCCTGTTCACCATCCATATACTGTTTGTATTCGTTTTGAGCCACCGTTCGCCATTCGGTGCAAAGCTGCTGATATTCCTGAATGCGCAGTCTGTCTGATCCCACGGGCACTGCTGGACCACCTCCAAACAAGCTTGCGCCTACAGCAACAGAGGCTCCGCTCCATCCTGAATCGGGTTGATCAAAGCTGCAATCCGATTTAGCAGCTCTCGGCACTCCAAATCTCCAGTCATCAATCTCCTCTGTATAGAACGTCTGAATAATGCGTATCTGCTCCTCCCTCCATCCGGCAGCCCCACTCAATACCGTCCCGTCCTCGTGATGATCCTTCCATGGTCCGACATGGTCGTTGCTGTCGTCTTCTGGTGGATCGAGACCTGCCGCCATAGCTTGATCTAACACGGCCTTGTACGCTCTCGTCGCCTCTTCGTGCGAATTGTTGCGGCCGATAAGCCACATCCTTTCGAACTCTGCTTGCGAACTTACCTGCCCACTTGCATAGAACTTGTCACGGCTTCTCGTCCTGAAACCCTCGTCAAAGCATCCCTCATAGGACCGCCTGGACTTCGCAAGGGCATCTTTCGCATCGTCGAATGCCTTCCTCAAGGCAGGATCTTCTAAGGGCTTGTCTCCTTTACGCAGAGGGTAATACTTCGTGTACGCTTCCTGTGCATGATGATAGAGCTTTTGTACAGTCATGCCACCCCACTCGTCGAATCGACGTATAGCCTTCGGACTCTCTGACTGGTTTTGAGGAAGGGCTTCCAAAGCTCGAATGAGTCTCCCAGCAGGGCCTGAGTAATAGCGCTCAATGTCCAGTTCAGCAAGGGTTTCTGCGCCGCTCCGTGGCTTGACGTTCTCACTGATAAGTCTCAGTCTCACTTCCAATCGTTCCCTGTCCTGCCGTAGGCTTGCAAGGCGGTCGTCCGTGCAACGCCAGCCATTGTTGCTTGCACGAGAGCGCTCAGCTTGCCGGATGCTGGCTTCCACAGCCTGGAGGTCACGGCGCATCTGTTTGTTGCTATTACGAAGACGCTGGCTTGCACGAAGGGCTCGCCACAGCGCATCAAGCGAGCGTTTGGGGAGAACGACTCCCGTCTCGTTGCGCTCAGCGGCATCGAGTGGCTGCTCGAGTTCGGCATGAGTACGATGCAGGGCCTGCCATCTAGCTTCATGAGTTTCCTGGAGCACTCTTCTTTGCAGTACTACATCGTTCAGCTGTCCGTCCGAGAAGTTTAGTGATGAAGTCAGGGTAGTCGCGGCAGACAGGACTTGTCTGTTGCCTTGTTCAAGCGCCGCTCTAGCTTCCACGGCATGCTGATACAGGCGACGAGCTCGGGTCAATCGCTTGGCAAGTCCTTGACGGGTACGTTCTGCCGAAGTCTGGTCAGACTTCCGTATGCGATAGGGCGCTAGAGGCGTAGGCGTTGCTGTAATGATTCTGGGGCCTGGCGGGAAACACGACGTCCATAGCGATATGATCTTGGCCTTCGCACGCTGTA
Organism: Neocatenulostroma microsporum; assembly: GCA_022814695.1. NCBI lineage: Eukaryota > Fungi > Ascomycota > Dothideomycetes > Mycosphaerellales > Teratosphaeriaceae > Neocatenulostroma > Neocatenulostroma microsporum. The sequence continues at coordinate 7,203 of JAKLLW010000398.1, forward strand.
AAGTAGGCATTTCTTGCCATAGAGGCCCGAGAGCTCAATTGGCCATGACGACCGGTAGGCATAGCCATCGAATGATTTGGCGTATGCCTTCCCGCATTGTTAGAGGCTTTGTTTGTGGTCGATCGGCACTGGTTCTTTGTCTCACATCATGCTCTGTCAGAAGATAATCAAAGACAAAGAAAGTATCATACTTACTGGCGTATGTTGATGACTGGGTTTACAGGACTCTCGTATCGCTACACATAACATGGTGTGCCAGTGAAGTTTCGGCGACCGAGCAGGCATATCAGGCGTATACGAAATGCCGTCTGGATTGCCCGCCCTGAGCAAAGGACCAGTATTACATTCGGAAGCTCCTCGTGGCCGTTGCTCGTCCATCGTTGAATGGAAGGCAAATGTGCCGGCTTTGCGGTGACGAGCTTGGGGCCTGGTGCAAGCTCATCCTATCGTCCGCGTTGACAGCATGCCACCAAGGCCACCTCCAGATCTTTCAAAACGAGCATTTTGGTGTCGCACAAATGCATCCTGGCGTTGATACGTTAAGGTATAGCAATAATGATCAGATGCCGTCGCAACAGTCGCCTCATCGTCGCTTTATTCAACCTCGTAGCGTATGATATATCGTACAGCTGGACTGGAACAAGACCTGAAGGCGTTGTATTTCAAAAGAATGACTTAAGCATACTGTAGCAGAGTATCCGTTGTGTTTGGAAGAAGTGTTGGGTGAGGAAGCCTCCTTGGCGTTCTTGGCGGATTCTAACTTCCTAATCGGGAACTTTGCCGCACAACCGCAAAATTCTACTTCCAGGTCCAAAAAGACAACGCCAACAACAACAACAACGTGTAGCCATCAACGATGGCAAAATGAATGGTCAGTACGAGGGTCGAACTCGCGACCTTGGCGTTCCATGATTTTGGACTTGACATGACCATTATCTATTAGCACCACGCTCTAACCAACTGAGCTAACCGACCTATGGGCTCGATAAGATATCACTAAATATTTATGTTATATAACCCTCTACTGTAACCTTCCGAGCTTCCGCCGAGTGTATAAAAGTTCAAGTAGTCTCTTTCCTCTCATACATACTGCAGCCCTGTTTTCATATACCTCCAACCGTTGAGGATTTTCCAAGCTACGTACCGCCAAAGCCACCAAGCCATCGAACAGCGACGCACGCACTCACGCTTCAGTCCGTGCTCTAGTCCTGGATATCTACAACGGCATCGCTGCGAGGTCGATCGCAGTGAAGAAGTGCGGCCCACGGACTCAACTTCGCAAGCACTTTGTCTTGCCCACCAGCCTTAAATGCTTTGCAGCAACGCTGCTTGTAGCTACGCTCTCCGTCAAGGTTGGACTGTCTTCTACCTTGCTCGACCCTGGCCTTACAAACCATCAAGCTCAACGAGTCTTGCTCAACGGCACCCAGCGCATTACCGGCGCCATGATCACACTCCTGACTTCTCCTGCGGAGCTTCGCAATCAGATATACGAGGAAGTTGCCGGCCTCGTGAAGCATGTACGCCTACGCTCGGGTCTCCCGCAACCGATCCTCCATGTTCAGCCAGACGAACCGACCTAGCACCCGTTGACCCAAACGTGTCGGCAGCTGCGAGACGAGTTCACGCCCATTCTCCAAGGTCCAGCCCTTCTTCCAGATCTCATCTGCGCCGAGATCGTGGACTTCGATTCCGGCCACCTTCAAGAGTTCATGGAGCTGCACACGAACGCACAAGAGCGAGAACGTTAGGTCTTACCGAGTCCTTCTGAAGCAGACCCGGGCAGCTTGGAGGGTGACGATGGAGGCTCAAACGCCGCGGAATCAGAGGAGTCAGGTTCTGATGGTTCGAACTCCGATGATTCTGAGTGGGAGGAGCACCCAAGGCTTTGCCATGAGATACACGCCGAGCTCCGACGCATTGTCTTGGACCTGTAGTTCACGGAAGTGTTTAACAAAGGCCAAACGCCACAATCGTGGCCGAACAGCAGTACGTGGGATCGGTTCTTGCAATGGGGCACAGACGGCAGAACCGCAGCCACGGGCGTCTTGAAGCGCTCTTGCGACGTCGTCTTCGCCGGTGTTCCGTACCACATGAAGATTGCGGTGCAGCGCAAGACACACGTCCACCCCCGGGATGACGAATGCAGTTATATCAACAGGCGCATGCTCGCCGGGATTGAGGAGCGAGAGCTGCGAGACGAACTCGACCACGCCGTGTCAGTTGCTCTCAACATCCGAGGAGGAGATCATCGGCAGTGGCTATCAGCATCACAATCAAGCGGTACAAAACACTAGCTGAAGTACCTTGGATACGGAATTGAATACCCAAATAGTCCGGCAACCAAAGAGACACAGGCTCGACGAATCAATTGAGCCGGGCTACGATCAATACGGCGATAAGCAACAGGGCGTACCGGCTCAAGCTCTAGACATGGAGGACCTCCGGTGTAGCGTCCGCCGGAGGTTCGTCTTTGCCTTCGTCTTTCGGCCCGAGAGCGCTGTCCGAGTTGTGAGTAAGGATTCACCGCAGCTTGTCACGGATTGGACGTATGGGGAGTTCATGAGGAAGTCTCTGCAGTTGAATCTGTAGCAAGCGATGAGAGATGGGAGAATGTAGTAACCTAGCGATCAAAGCGTTCATTATCTAATTTGCAGTCTCGTAACATGATGAATTCGAAGCGGAGAGAAGACTTTTTGGCAAGAACATTTGAACGTTCAAACTCGCTATATACCCAAGCCCCATGCCACCCTACCCTGCGACGCCAGACCATGGAGCAGTCCAACCGCTGAGTGAGTTACCACACTTTGCACATTGGCGGACCACTCCTCCTAGCACTATCCTGAACCCAGCATCGCACACCTGCAGCAACACTGAGGGCCTTTTACACTTTGGCGTATGACACTGGCACTCTCCTAGCGATCTTCCTTCCCAAAACCATCCTGGACGCAGCGTAACACACCTGCCGCAACATTCAAGGCATTTTACGCTTTGGCGTGCCACATTCCGGCACCATCCTGACCCAGCACCACACATCTGCCGCAACATTCAAGGCCTTTTACGCTTTGGCGTGTGGTTTTGACGTCGTCTCAATCTTTCCTTCCCATCCAGCGCCACACACCTGCCGCAACATTTACGACATTTTACGCTTTGGCACACGACGCTGAGATACCCCCGACTCTCCGTTCAACCCAGCACCACTCCATCATCCAATACTGATCCTCGCCACAGGCTTATGTGGTATAGACCTTCCTCCTGTTCGTAAACATCGCACATCCTACCGCTCCATAAGGCTCACAACCTTGCTGTAGGCCTCACCAGTGGCCTTGAAGGTAGGGTGCCATCCGTTCTAGTTGGCGTAACCCTTGTTGATGCCATTCAAGACCTTCAAATGGAGCGAAGTCTTGTGATGGAATGTCCCAGCATTCAAGAGACTGAGCTTCTCGATGTCGTAGAGGCGACCATAATCGACGGTCACGTAATCGGTGAATTGACTGATGCGGCAGTGAGCGGTCTTGAATTCCTGCACACGCTCAGGGACGCTCAGGCAGGTGCCGGCAAACTCAGTGGAAGACATCGTCTTAGCCTCCTCCCTGACCTTCGCAAGGGTTTTCTCGTTTTCGGCCAACCACTTCTCGACCAGAGCTTCAGCTTCAACCTCATTAAGAGTGTCCAGTGGTCGGCGATCCTCTGTAGGATACAGCGCGAGCTCTGCACTAGTCTGCCCTGTCAGGCCGCTATGCGCTCCGCGGTCTTTCACCCGCTTGTGTGCAAGGTAATCCTCAGCCTCATCAGCCTCATCATCCTCATCTTTACTCCTGCTACGCTTCAGCTTGCTCTCTGACTACGGCGGCGCAAAGACCCTCGAAGCCATCAATTGGGCTTGGTAGGGCGTCGGCGCTTCAGCTGCGAACACCGCAGGATTCGCTGGCACCGCAGGCTCGTATGGCATCCTCGTAGGTCCTTTCAACCCCGGTCTGACCTGCACTTTCGCAGGCGGGAATGCCACACTCGGACGTGGGCTGGATAGCGCTTGCTCGCCGACAGGTGGCAACGTCTTGTATTGGCCACCATCCGTCTCGGGCGAGGCTGCTGCCGGCGAGAAGGAAGGCACTGATCTAGTCTCGCGCTCTGCATCATCGTTCGAAGTCTTGTTCGTCCGAGCTTCCAAAGGTACGTACTCTTCGAACACCTCAGAGTCCTGGACGGGACTGACTAGCCTCCCGAGGACGTCTACCATTGACTGGAAGACCGATAAAGTCTTCATGTAATCGTCTTCGAGTAACGTATCGAGTAGAACTGAGCATTCTTTGGCAGACTTCATCATCTTGCTGATCGTAGGCTGATCGAGCACTACATTGCCGAACAGGAACTTGCCTGAGATGAAGTGGGAGAGCTGCTGGTACCGGCAGAGAGCAACTTGTCCAAGCTCAATGAGCGGAATGTCGTCTTCCTCGAACATCTGTTTGTCGTTCTTCTGGAACGCCTCCTGCATGTCAATCTTCAAGTCAGGGTCCAGCATGCCCACAAGCATGTTCAGATAATCTTCGTTGATTTCAAGCCACTTCGCAACCAGCGCGTTCAACACCTCTGGCTGTCCAGCGTGCTTGTACAACGGCTTGCGATCCTCGGTGGGGACGCAATCCTCGTCGTCATCGAAATAGGCGATGACCGCAGACATCGCAGCCTTCGAAATCTGCTTTTGTGACGGATAAGTTTCGGTCTCAGGCGACCCCCTCCAAGACTCCGCTGACTGCAAGACCAGCTCGCCACCATTTTCATTATCCTCCTCAGAGGGCCGAGCATCAGGCGTAGACGGTGCTTCGTGCGTCTCATCGGCGACGCTATGCTTAAGAAAATCACCCATGTCCTCATCATTGAATGAAAAGTCGCCGGCCGAGGGTTGTGCGTTCCTTGATTGATCGTGAAGTTGCTGGAATGCGGCTGGGTCTTGTTGCTGAGCCGGCAACGTACTGAGTTCATGTGGCGTCGAAGCTGGATGGAATGCTGCTGGGAAACCTTGCGGCACATTGCTGTCGCCCTCCAATGACCCAGCAGTACCTTGGGCCATGCTTGGGGATGCATCGAGCTGCATACCTTCGCCGACTTCCAGCGAGGGTATATCCGCACCGCTGTAAACATGCACCTGCTCCGGCCCACCGACTGCGGTTGCCGGCGATGACTCCTCTCTGGAGACTTCCATAGGAACAGTTGTGCTGGGGTCCGGGGACGAGTGAGCATTCCGCTCGACCACGTCAGGCATAACAGTATCGTCCTTCGTTATCGCCTTGATCGAACTTGCGCTGTCCGGTAAGTCCTGCTGCTCTTGAAGCTGCGGAACATTGGGCTCCAACCGGCGCTCGCTCATGTCATGATCCCCATCGGGATCTACCGCGGCCTTGCTCTCACGTACATCAGCCATGAGCTCGCCGGAAACACCGGTAGGTGGTTTAGTCTCCTCTGATTCCTGGTCTAGAGCATCCGGCAGCTCCGCATCATCCACATTGGTATCGCCGTCCTTGACATGCAGGCCTTCGACGTCCTCCCAAATGCCATTCATATCCTCGTCATCATCCTCATTAGTCGGCGGAGAGCCTTGATCGGCAGACGTGCGCTTAGCAACATTGCTGGAGCCATCATTGATACTGTCGATGCGACCAGTTTCCGCAATGGTAGATGGACCGTTTGGCCGGCGCTCAGGCACCGCGATCACGTCGCTCTCGCCGTCACTCATGCCGGGGTCTTTCGTATCGCCAGCACGACTCGCGCTATCCCCTTCGTGCATGCCCTCCGCATCCATGTCATCACTATCGTCGCTAGTTGGCGGAGAGAACTCCAAAGCCGCCTTGTTGGCATTGTCGTTCGTGTCAACCACGGCCGAGACGTCCGGCGAGCTGTCGGAAACATTGAGCTGTGAAGTACTATCCTCATGGTAAATGCCCCTGCTCTCCAAGTCGTCCTCATCGCTGCTGGTAGGCGGAGATGAAGGCGGAGTCGCCGCCTTCGTGACATCGTCATCGGTCTCGGACTTCGATGAGCTGTTCGACTCGCAGTCGGACACTGTAGACGGCGGAGAGTTGTGATCACCATCGTTGCTGGTTGGCGGAGAGGACCGCAAAGTCGCCTTCGCAGTCTGGTCGTCCGTATCGGGCTTTGTTGAGCTTTCCGACTCGCAGTCGGAAACGGTAGACGGTGGAGCATACAGATCGGCAAGCTTCGCCAACTCTTCAAAAGCAGCTTGCAGGATAGCAGCCTGATGAGCCTTGCCCTGCCCCTCGAGAACGATCTAGCGCTTGACGAACTTAAAGTGCGTATAGACGCTCGGCAGACTAGAAGGACTCCCGAGGCTCGGCGCTGCTATCTTCGACTTAAGAGTAAGATTGCGCACCCTAGCTAGTATTAGATTAATATTTGCGCGGCTAATATAAAGCCTTCTCGTACTCCTCGTCTAGGTCGACAAATAGTAAGTAATTCTATATTACTCTACTATTCTTCTCTAGCTACTTACTATACTTCTTAAGGATATAGGCGTTATATAACCTATACTAGTCGTAGAAAGCTACGTAGATAGTATTATTCTACTTCTAAGTAGGTAAATATACTTAGGTATACTAGTAAGTATTCTATAGGCGGTATAGCTAACTCGGCCTTCTAGAGGTAGGGGCGTTAGCTTAATAGAGGCTATAGAGCTACTCTACTCTTTAATAGATAGTAACGACTCGGTTATAACGATTATATTCGAATTTCTACTAGCGAAGCTATTACTAGTTATACTATCTACTACTAGAGGTACGCTAGCAATAGCTATACTACTTAGAGATAGTAGTAATAGCTTAGTTCTCGTATACTTACTACTAACTTAAGCGCTAAGACCGACTTTTTGTTTAGTCTATATTTTAGAGTCGACGTATAAGCGCTTCTACCTATCTATTTATATCTTTATATTGCGGTTTAGCCTTAGAGTCGCGATCTCGATTTTATAAGCTAGTATAGGCTTCCTAGTATAGAGTATTATAGTACCGAAGTAGAAGTCGAGATATAAGATACTAGCGAAGTTATTATAGCGTCGCTATTACTAGACTACGTAACGATAGTCTTAGTAGTAGAATTACTTATAGAGGCGGCCTTTACGAATTCTAAGGCTATAATATTAACGCTATACTTTATAGATAAGTTAATAATATTAAAAGGTAAAAGTAGAGAGTTAGTAAGCGCCTAAGCCTTAATATTTAAGACTACGACCTTATTATAGGTATCGTACCTTACTATTACTACTATCTTAATATACTAAAGCTACTTCTTCTAACTCGAGGGTAATTAATAACTCTTCGTACTCTTCTTAACCTTTACTATCTTATTCTACGAGATTAGGAGCTTCGTCTATACCTTAAGCTTAATAACTCTAGCCTCTAAAGCCTTAAACTTCTCGCTCTCGCTAACAAATATGTATAAGCTCTTTACTAGCTAGTCTATTAAATTAAATACTAGATAGCTTTTAGATATATACTTATTATCTTTTAGCTAACTATAAGGTATAATCTCTCTAGTCTCTTTACTTTAGGTAATCTTAGTACGCTTTGCTAAGGCTTCTCTAGATATAATTATAATAAAGATAAGTTCTACTACTAGGTAGTAGTACGCCTTTAAGGCTATAATTGTAGCTACTCTACTATAATATTAAGCGGCTTCTCGTATATAGTATGCGACTCTAGACTAAATTTGCGAATACGTACTATACGTAAATAAAGCGCTAGTATTCGACGTATATAGGGAGTCGTAGGTATAATGTCGTATATAGGTAATAGGATTAGGTAGTAAGCGTTTGCGATACTACGATAGTAGGTACTATTATATACTGCCGGTAGATGCTATCTAGAGATAGCGGGAGATGCGCAATAGGCTAAGACGCCGTCAAGGTGCGGCAGATAGATGTGCTATAGGTTGTCCGATCTCGGTCGCGGGAGGAGCGTACAATAGGATTGCGAACGTATGTTTAGCTTGCTAACAGTTGTCGCACAAGGTTGAAGTTCGGTAAGTGTTCGAAGTTCGGTAAGTGCTTGTTGTCAGCGGTGGGTGTATGAAATCGGGAGAAGGTGGAAGGTGGCGGCTCAAACAAGTCGGACTGAACTTTTCGTTCGGAAGATCCCGCGGAGCTCAAAGGGGAAGCAGCGCAGTGAATGAGTCACGCTCTTCGCGCATCTTTTGCCTCAGGCCACATGCATGCTGTTCGGGGAACGTGATCAGAAGATACGTGAAGAAGTCTTACGAAAAGTCCGCAGATGAGATGCGAGTAAAGCAACGCAATGCAGAGACATGAGAGGCGCTGCCCAAGGCGCAAGGTCAAGATCGTGTACATCTCATCGAAGAGAGTGTTGATTCGTAGTTCTCATATCCGAGCAGTGGGCCTACTTGTCAACTCGCAGATATGAGGCGTAAGATAGGCGCATAGGCTACAGGCCTAGGCCGGCCTTGAGATCGTGAAACCGAACGACTCGGCCAATGTTCATGGGAAGGAGGCCACGGGAATAGAGTATAGGCTCGATGCCTTCTTCTGTTGAATGAATTCCATGAGACTGGTTGCACCGGCGGCAACGGAAGTATAAGACGGTCATGTATGGTATTTATGAGATGACTTGAGAGTAGCAACTCATACTAACCGTGTTATACACTTTTCTCAGTACGCAAACCTCTATATCCCGATGGAACTACTCGGCGGAGTTGCGCAAATGCTCCCGTTCCTCTTGTGTAATGTTATATGCCATCCGCGAGCATTCTGCGGCCCACATAGCGCTCTTCTTCCATGCCTCCGGGCATAGTCAGCGTGCCCGATGCCTAACACGTGCTGACGATAGCGCCTCGGAGGACAATTGAATGTTCTAGTAGTCGTCGTGGCCTCGCGATCTGGGTGGCCATACTGCAGAGATCATCACGGGCGTGTAGGACGGCCATGGCACATGGAGGTGGGCAGAACGCCGAAAACGATGAATGCAGATACGCTTGGGAACTTATAGGGCACGATGTGACCCCATTGAGAACGACAAGAATCGCAAGCAATTAGATATTGGAGGTAGGTAGGTGTGAAGAGTAGCTGAGGAGACGTGAGGTCGACCTTCTCGGGCCGGAACTCATGCCGAAGATCTCCCGACCACACTTTCTTTACCCCGAGGCCCACTCCATCGACCGCAGCCTTCCAATGGCTTTTGCTTGATCTTGGCTCAGTGGCAATCATCAAAGGATAGTGACCTCGTGTCGGGCATCACAGGCAAGTAGTATCACAGTAACATGTGGTACCTCGGTCAAAGCTGTTCTGCTTCATTCACCTTCACCTTTCACCTGGCTCTTCACCGCAAAGTTCTTCTCCCTGCCCACAACACCTCTACGCTTAATTACCCATCGACCGGAACTTACGCATACCAACAGCCATCCGGCGCAGTTCGACGACACCCATACCTGGCACTCGAGGCCGATCCACCACGTCCGAGAAGGCATCCCAAGCAACATGTCTGCTCTGCTGCGCCTGCCCGCTGAATTGCGCAACCAGATCTACGAGCATGCCGTTGCTTCTGTAGACGAGGTCTACATTGGCCCACGTATAGATGCGGTTGTCGTGGTAGTTCGTCCAGGCTACGCTGCACCTCATCCGCTGTCTCAAGTCTGCCAACAACTGCGCGAAGAGTTCTCACCTGGACTATGTGGCCCGTTGCTACAGCCTACCATCCTCAACGCGGAGATCGTGGATTTCGATTTCAAGCAACTCGAACAATACGTCAAGGAGCATACCTTGCGCACCCGTCCGGAGTCTGCGCGGTACGACATGGGGCACATGCGGCGCGATTCAATAATACACGAATCGGCCAAGCTGTCGCCTATCATCAACATCACACTTAAGTCCGCGCCGTCGACTGTCAGCGCATCCGCCAAAGGAAACCCGCAGCTTGACTGGCCCACTGTGGAGCAAGTCGACAAGCTTGTATCATGGCAGAACGCTCGTAAAGAAGACACGGATGCGCACGGCGCCAAGCGCAGCGTTGTCTACTTCGGTCATCACGCCTTCAAAGTGCACTACTTCGTCGAAGTACAACGACATCACCATCATGACAAAGACGAATGCGTGCGTCTCAGGCAGCGGATTGGTGAGCGGGTTGGTGAAGGTATGTGGAGGATATTGGAGAATAACTGTGGTATGCTTCTTTGCAACGTCTCCCAAGAACATTATCGCTGGGTGCCTCCGACACGACCAAGAACTCTCGCGGAACAAGAATTTGCTTTTTTGAAGTATCGATCTCCACGAAACAATGGCTCGGTCCAGGATACGCCGTTCCCTTGCGTCCGCAAGCGGTACACTAGCGAACAGTTCAGCGGCGACGAAGAAAAGTAGACGAAGAGGCGTAAGGTGGGCGGGGACGGGAGGCATGAGGTCTTCCCGGGATACGACAAGCTAGGCGACAAGATTGAAGGCTACGATTGCATGATGGAGAGGATGAAGAGGCTGAAGCTGTCCGTGGTACCGCAGTCTGGGGGCTGGAGGGCGAGCGACCTCAGTGCGTACTTCAAAGTCAAGGGCTAATGCGAGGTGGTGCGATGAGCGGCAAGGCATGGCCGCAGAACGTTGACAGCGCAGCTATGTGGAGTGAAAGAGCGGTGGGAAGATGGGTCGTGTCTCTGCAAACATTCGCACTCGTCGCTAGAAGGTTTGTAACAGTATGTATCACCCACTAAGCACATGGCTCCACTGTGCTTTCGTGACTGTCCGTTTCATGTCCATATCTCCTGCGTCGGAGGTGAGGCCGGCGCAACGATGAGGGATCATCCTAGTGGACTCTGGCGAGTAACCTCACTCACCCCACACCCCTAACGCCCCTAACCCATCTCAATCTACTGACCGCGGCTCGAATAGACCGGCGAAACCCGCAGCGACTAATTGACTTCGACATATACCAAACGAACGTTCTCGGACAGCCAGATGTGAATGACTCGACATTCACTTTCCTCCGGACTCCGAGTTCAAGCGCTATTGCAACACCTCGCATCAACACTTGCAGGCAACAGTGTCATCTTGCACCTCTCTACCTGAGCAAGGAAGTACGAACGCCTACCGACGAGCTGCACCTCTAACCTAGCACACAAGCAAAAGCTTCGCGATGGCGAACTTCCTCACCCTGCCAGGAGAGTTGCGCAACCAGATCTACGAAGAATTAATACCTACAATCAAGCATGTGCGCCTTCGCCCTGGCGTCGAGCAACCACTGATACTGCTTCGGCCGGACTATGTCGGCTTACACCCACTCACCCAAGTGTGCCGCCAGCTTCGAGAGGAGTTCACGCCCGCGTTGTCGGGTTCCGTGATCAAGGCAACCCGTATCGAAGTCGAAGTCAAGGACTTCTGCTTCGACCAGTTGATGAAGTTCCTACCATCTGCGCGTGCTACACCGGCACAACCGGAGGTACATGTGGATTTCACTGTGCACCAGCAGTTACACGTGGATCTTCCTGTGCTCAAGCTGGAGTTCTCCCTCACTGCGCCGCCGTCTCGGGAAACCTGGAAGGTGGGATCCGGCGACCACACAGACGAAGACTGGCCGCAGTCTGAGGAGTGGACTGCTCTGTTGCAATGGCTGGAACGTGAGGCTGAGACGGATATTGACGGGGTGCCTTGCGATATCATCATCAAGGGGCAGAAGTATCACATCGAGGCGTCGGTACGACCGAAAGACCACGCACACGAACACAACGACGCATGCACGTATATGATGCTTCGCTTGTCGGATTTAGTCCGCCACGATACGTCCGCTCACGAGAAGTGGCGCTTCGGTGGGCGCCTGATAGCGTTGATCGAGGACGAGCACAATCGCTGGAGTTTGGCAGAATCGAAGGGAGATCGGGACGGGGCTCGCAAGTACGTGAGCCAAGAGCATTTCTACAGTGATTACGACCAACTCAACAAACGGGAGAGCATTCAGGTGCATAGGCAACGCAAACGGCGTAGGCTTGACGAGGACGGTGACCGTGAGGTGGAGTTGGGCTACGACAGGCATGGTGACCGGAGGATGGTTCCCACCGAAGAGCTGCTCGACGCCATGCGTAGCAGCGTCAAAAGGGCAGTCGTCTGGCAACCCCAAAGCACCACCTCACTCATGGAAGCACGTGAGTATCAGGAGAAACGGCGCAAACTGGACAAGTGGCACAGCTACATACTCGTTGATGAGGCTGCGGAGCGGCGGGAAGATAGCGGGCGCGGTGAGGAAACAAGCTCGCATGGGAGCTGGCAGTACCTGACATGGAAGATGCAGAGGCTGAGATTGTGAAGGTAGAGAAGCAGAGCTGGAGAGTCGCATGGCCATTGAGGTCCACCGCTGAGGTCGAGGAGGGGTGTGGTGAGCCAGACTAACGAGCGGGCTACTACCGCGAATGCAATGGGATGACTCATCTTTGTGCGTTGTACGGAGCATTCTTGGTGTGCGTGAAGTAGATGTAACAATTGCAATCGCTACGGAAAAGCCCGATATCCTCCACCTGTCCCTTTCTGACAATCTCTGTGTACCCTTCCATCCTGTCTCGTCCACCCATCAATACGTAACGCCTCATAATCGCAATGCAATACCTCAAAATCTTGACCATGTCCCAAGTATTCGGACCAATGCAACTTCATGCCACCTCAAACCAATCCCGTACTTTTTTCGTCGCTTTTCGCAACCAATCAGCCAGACCAGACTGCACATAGCCACCCTCCAAGCGAATATGACCGAAGCGTTATACAGCCGGCGTCTCGTTGCATCCCAAAAGCGTTTTGTACTTCCATTAATGCCTTCCAAAACCACTCAGCCAGACCAGGACCGCATATAGCCATCCTTGAAGGAAGGATGACCGATTGCGTTGCACCTTGCAACTTGCTATGATCTACATCCATTCGCTCTTTCTCCATCTGCAAAGCCCTAAAGGCATCATCTACAGCGCCCTGCCCGTCATCCATGTAGGTCCCACATGCCACCGTCAGGCTTCCAATGCATTTTTCTCGCCCACCAATGCTATAGTGTTAACGTGCCAACCACTGAACCTTCGTTCCTTGTGATTGGTGAGCTATCCTGTCCTTGTACACTGAGTACGAACAAGAACTTCAGTCGTCCCAGCCGCTACAAGTATGTGCTGAACCTTTCGGTTCCTTGCACATATCAGCGCCGGTCGGGCAGAGTCCACGCTCAGCCACGCCAACCACTGAACTTTCGTTCTTTGTGACTGGCGAGCTACAGCGTGGAGCCAGATGGTAAGTGGCGCTCGCCGCTCAGCTCTACTCCTCCTGCTTTGGCTTGGGCAGGATGGACAAAGTATTAACGAGCTCCGCTAGAGACTCCTGCATGGTGGCCAGATCGCCGAACATATCGATGTAAGTCTGTGGAAGCCCGCTGATACGCTTCTGCATGCTCTTCGCATGGGGCAGGATGTCCCTGTGCACCACAAAATAGCCAACTCGCTTGACATTCCAGGTGCTAGTGTAGTTGGTGCCGAATTCCAGCAGCTGCATGAAGCGCTGCTCGATGCATTGCAAGTTCTCCTGCACAGGCTCCTGCCCGAGGAGCGTAATTGCATCCTGATCATTCCAGTCCTCCGTCTTCTCCATGAGCTTGTTCAAGTAGTCGTAGCTCAAAACCAACCACTTCTTCACCGTCTGTGCCTCATACTTGCCGTAACGGGTTGAGCCCTCAAGCGGAAAGTAGGATTTGTTCGGGTACGATGTGTTGATGAATGTTTCATCAGGTGGCGCAGTCATGACATCCTTGGCGTCCGGAGGGAGCTGGCTGGTCGACTTGACAGACCTGCCCGCCGTTCCTTTCCTATGCTCCGGCTCTGCCTGCTCCAGATGCTCGCAGGCGGCCTCAATCTCCTGCAACTTCGACTTCGTGGAGCCATTGGTCAGCTGGGAGCCGTAGAAGGAGATCAGGGCATCTGTATGATCGAGGATTTTGCCCGCGATCTCCCTGCTGTCGTCCACCGCAGAGCGATCAACCCTATCTGAGCGCCAGGTACTCTTGTACTCGTCGAGGGCGAAGTCGACGATCTCCTCCACGCGGTCCGAGATGCGAGCAAGATCCACCACTGCAGGCTCCGTGGCACTTAGCTCGCTGCGTTTCATGGCATCATGCATGAGCTCGAGTTCACCGGCACTGCTTTCGAGCCACTCGGTAATAGTCTTCCCGGCCTTGGGGGTGTCCATCGAAGTGAGCGATTGGAAGTCCTCAACCGGGTTGAACAAGTTCTCGAAGCCTTGCACGGAGCCTGTCTCTGAGGCTTCCTCGCCGGTGCCAAAGAACTCCCCACCTTCAGCAAAGTAGTCGTCAATGTTGTCAGCCGGCTGATCTGGTGCTGGATGCTGGGATGTCGGCATTCCAAATACTGGCGATCCACCCGCTGGCTGTGCAAGCGTTGGTGAATCAAATTGTGGCCGGCCAAATGCTGACTGCCCAAACGAAGATGCTGTCTGCCTGAACGTAAACGCTGTCTGTCCAACCGCTGGCTGAGCAAGCGTTGACGGACGGAGCGTTAACTGATCAAACGCTGACTGACCGAATGTTGGCTGTCCAATCGCTGGCCGAGCAAGCAATGGAGGACCGGAGGGCGACTGATCCAAATCTGAGGACCCGAACTTGGTGTCTGGCGGAATCGTAGTCAAATACTGTAGTTGATCATATAAATTCGAGCCAGTCGGTGGCGCCTGCGCAGCTGGAAATGTAGGAGCAGTCTGCCCAGCCGGGAATCGCGACCTATTTATGCCTTTCTTTTGGCCACGATGCGCGGCCTTTGGGCGCGCCGTGGTGTGCGCTGATGGCCCATTATTGGTCAGAGCAGGGTCGACGGCAAACATTGGAGGGCCTGTCTGCCCGTGGATCTCGTCAGTGGGCGAGCCGCTCGCTGGCTCCGTTTGCTGACCGTGCGCCAGAAAGGCAGTGAGCATAGTGGCGAGCTCTTCGTCAGATATACGCTTGGGAGGAGTCATGCCGATACTGCCAGGACTCTCATTAACAGCATTGTGTACAGCAGGTGGCGCCCCAAGCATGGGCGTCGCAGCCGTCTTCTCGCCAGGTGGCGTGAAACCAGAAACGGGAGCTGTACCAGTGCCCGGGAAGCTGGCACTACCCTGAGAAGTTGGGGCTACTACTGTAGGCGCCGGCAGCTTGACCTTCTGTCCATTGACCGGCAACGACGGCTTCTTCAAGCGCGCAGGTAACTGTGGACGAAGCTGCGTCGTGATCGTAACCTCCTCGTCTTCGGAATCATGCTCCTCGTCTTCTGCATCGTCCTCCTTGGTGTCTGGCAGCTGCGCATGACCAACCGACTGAGGCTGTTCCGAAGTATAGGTGACGGGTGTGGTTGGGTTTAACGTCGGCGGAGGCTCAAGGGTCTGAGGCACGAAGTTCTTAGAATCCTCCATCTCATCATCATCATCAAGTAACTCAGCCTCCGTCTTCTCGGAAGGAATAGAAAGCTGCCCAGTCGATGGCAGAGTCGGTTTGCTCGATCCATCGTCAGTAGCGAGTGGCGGCTGAGCAACAGACTGGGCCAATAGGTGACTGGGAGCCGTGAAGGCAGCAGATGGCGCCCCAAACCTGGGCGTCGCAGGCATAACCGTGAAAGTTGTTGTGTGCGGAGAGGTTTGAGACACGTTGTCGGGAATCGAGCCCTGCGCCTCATCAGCGTGAGGGATGACTGGAGCATCCTCATCATCAATCTCCTCATCCTCCGCACCATGCGTGCCTCCACGGGACATATCAGCACCGCCGAGGCTGCTCTCGCTACCAGGGGCCGGCACTGCTGGCTTAAACGCAGCTTGACTCGAAGCCTGAGCGATCGGTTTGGAGACTGGGGCAGGCTGTGCGAACCAATCACCCTCCCATGAAGCTGACAGACGCTCTGAGGAAGCCGCAGGAGCATCCGGCATGTCAACCACAACTCCAGCGATGGCGTTATGAGCCTTTGACTCTTTCTGAGACTCGAATCCGCTCGGGATCTCTGCGTCCGGCGAGGACTCTTGATGGCTTGGCGAGTATTCCACATGCTCATCTTCGGACACATACCCTGAATCATCGTTGACCAGCTCCGTACCTTCAGGGGCGTCAGCGGCCGTCGCATCTTGAGACTCAGACTGAGCAGGCGCACCTGAGTCATCAGCGCGGTCGCTCATGTCGTCATCTTGGTTGGTGGAAGTGGGCTCGGCATTGTCGCTAGTAGCCTCGTCGATGGGATGCGTCTCGTCAGTGTCTGGGACACCAATTGGCTCGCGCTGAGGCAGTTCGCTCACATCGATCTTACCGTCACTCGTGTCGGCGTCTTTCATAACGCTGGCATCGCCAGTAATAGTCGGGTCAGTCGCTTCGTCCATAGCAGCACCGCTAGATCCAGGCTGACTGTCCTGCTCTTCACCCGAAACGTCGTAGCCGGTGGAAGCGAGCTTGGCATCATCGCTGGTAGACACGCCCTTCGGCTCACGCTGAGGCACCTCGATCACACCGTTCTCATCATCGCCAACTCCGGAGCCTTCCATAGCGCCGGCATTAGCAGTAGTCGCGGGTTCCGTCACCTCGCCTGTAGTAGCAGCGTCCGACTTAGGCTCGCTGCCATACTTCTCTTCCTTTGAGCCATCGCGGTCGATAGCCTGCAACTCACTCTGCAACTCACTCCTTGAAGCAGCGCCAGAGAAGGGCCGGCTCGCCTGCTCATTCCCTGAAGCGTCGTGTTTCGCAGCTGGAGACTCGCTAGCTGTAGCGACTTCAGGGTTCGGCAGCGTATCTTGCTTATCCTCGCCCTTCACAGCGGCGCCGAGAGTGGACTCGCTACCGTGACCGTGACCATGCTCCGAAGTCTCCTGGTCTACAGCCGGAGACTCGCTCTTCGCTGCACTGCCGGGAGTAGACTCGCTATCGTGCTCGTCCTTGGAGACATCCTGGTTCATCACCGGAGGCTCGCTCTTGGTAGCAGCGCCCGACATGGACTCATCATCCTTCTCGTCCTCCTTCTCGTCTTCCGAAGCATCCTGCTTCATAGCCTGGGGCTCGCCCTCCACAACAGAGCCGGATGTGGATTCGCCTTCCTGCTCATCATCCGAAGCCTCGTCGTCCGAAAGCTTCGACTCGCCTCCACTCTGCGAGCGATAGCCTTCATCAGACTCGCCATGGGAGGCGACACTCTCGCTCTTTCCCGCCCTCGGCTCAAGGTTGAAATCCCGGATCTCAGCCGTAAGAGCATCAATGTCCGTCTCAGTGTAGACAATGGGCGTCTTCTCGATCCGATAGTGGGAGTCTGGGTATCTATTGTGCGGTAAGATCCGGTAGAAGGAGTCTGGGTATCTATTGTACGGCGAATTAAACTCCTCGATGATGTTCGGAGCATACTCGTCGTTCTCATCCGCTGCGCCGATTCCGCCGATCGAGCCATAGTCGGATCCAGTACCAGTCGACGCTACAGGTGCGACAGGGACAGCCATGCCATTTGGGGATGGTGCCAATGGCTCAACCGCAGCCTTCTGGACCTTGCGCTCATTTGAATCAGCGCCAAGGCTAGCCTCCTCGTCAGTCTGCGTGCCAACACTGAGATATGAGGGCTTCGTCGGCGTCTTCGCGCTGTAATCTGGCTTCGGCGAGTTGCTGGTAGTCGATAGCATAGCTTGCTGCGCGACGATGGCCTGGAGATGGACACCCAGGCCGTTGATGGCCTCCACAGTCGCCGCCCCACTGGTCTTCACCTCCCCACGTACGGCTTTCACGCGACTCGCCGTGTCTTCGCGCGATTTGCGCATCTCGGATACAACTTCAGCAACCTGCGCAACCATATCGGCCTCCGTGTTACGAGCATTGATAGCCTCCACCATTGACGTGAACCCACCATCCATCTCTTCGCGTACAAGCTTCATCTCTCCCTTCACCTCCTGACGCATGTAGAGCGCGATGATATACGCCAAGACTCCAAAGACAATTATCGTGTCGAACATACTCGCCGTGGTGTTTGTGGACAGGCGGTAGGCCGGGCGGCGATATGTGCGCTTCGTTTATCCTGATGGCGCTGGAGATGTGTGCGGTGTTTGCGTATACTCGTGGACGTGACGTATGATGTGATGATGCTAACGGTATCCGTATGCGCAAGTTGAAGATGCAACGATGTGTATGTTGTGATATCTTCGGTGTGTGGATGCGGATGGTGTTCGCGGTGCGTGCAGTCAAGAGAAACGTGCAAGCTTGCAGCTTGAAGGTGGGAGAAAGCGGGAGGGCGGAAGCTCCCGCGGCTCCCGCTTTCACATGCAAATCCAAGGCGGAAGGTGCGCGGGAGTGTTGCCTGAGGCTTCCAATCAGAACTCTTGAGTCAACGATAACCAAATCCCGCTACCGTGGCATCCCCGAATGTAAGAGTGGACTTCACCGCAGGTATTCGCCGGCAGTATGCTCGAACACGGCCAATCCGGAGTAGTCGTTAAGCCATTGTTGCTCTCCCCGCTTGATGCGTGCAGCCATCGTGAGCATATTGCGGTAGAGTATCGAAGCATGGGGAGGTTTGACTTATCGGAGACGTTCGCCAGGTAGCTGGAGGTGAGGTGATGTTGCGTTAACAACGGCAGGTGCAGACAACTGTAGCATCCCCAGAGGTGAGTCCGCGATTCAGGGCTGGTATTCGGCGGCGGTATACTCACATCAGCGCATTCCAGAAGAGTCGATGCACCGGAAGATTGTTTGTAGTCAGTTGCCGTATGTGCTCGATGTTCATGGCCTGGAAGGGAAAGAATGAGAGAGAGAGAGGATCAGGGGGACTCAAGGTCTCAGATGAGTGTTGGGATATGCCTCCAGTAGGATCTTGAGAGGCACCAAAGATGATATGAAGTACCAACACTACCTACAATACCTACAGCTTTGCTGGATAGAGCTCTTTACAAAAGGAGCTTCCCACTCTACTTTTCCGATCCCGGCAGTACTGGAGCCCTCGTATCGGCCGGCAAAGTCCAGATGGCAGGACAGATATTCGGAAAGGATGACGAGCTCCGCAAAGGTCTCCGCATGAGCTTGTTGTGATTGAGGAGTCGTACGGAATGCTCGATGGCAAGGAGCGATGTGCGATCGTGGGATGCGAAAGCACACCGGCTATCGACTCTCTTTGGGACAAGATTGCTGTTCAAATCCGTGCTGCAGATGGCTCCCAAGCACCCCAATCGAAGTTCTTGAAAGCTGGGAACTTACGATGTTGGGTCCAGTTTGTCGCCGCTCTCGCCAGGACGGAGCATAAGGGATCTCCATGGCTTGGCTTGACCGGCGGTGATGGCCCGTAATGGCAATCCTCCATCAGTGGTATTCTACTCCGGGTCATGAGGAAGCGTTGGGGCATTCCATGTTCTGGAGCCATGTCTGTTGATTCCTCTCCTTCTAGCACCCACGGAGACAATCATGTTCATTCCGTGGGGCTGTTGCTTCGAGGGCTGCGCAGACAGCATCATGCCGTGGAGGCTAGGTAGATTAGGTGGCACAAAGAATCGTTCGCGATAGAATACAGACAATACACAGCAGAGCACCGCTTTAGACAGTTTAGTTATCTGCAGTGCTAACGACGACTGTACAATGTTGATGTTGCAAGATAGCAAAGGGATGCCGATGGAGTGAAGTGAGGTGAAGTGAGGTTCTCGACTCCACTCTTCGCGCCGGCGCCTTGATTGGCTGGAGCTTCTCCCCATATGAAACACTTAACGTTCGACCAGGAGTCTTGCTTCAGTTACATGATGCGACCATCCGCATGATACAGGCGCGCGCGATTGAGGGTCCCCTCCGTTCGGCCACAGAATCGCCTTCGTTCACAATGCCAAATCTCACATGGCGACAATAGGCGAAGCTTCGCATTGTGCTTGTGCGACCGCGAAAGAGCATTGAGAGCTAGACACGTTCGTTACCCTACACTCTCTACCACCACCTCGAAGTCGCTCGCTGGTCGCTCGTCCTTCTTTGTGCTATT
Organism: Neocatenulostroma microsporum; assembly: GCA_022814695.1. Lineage (NCBI taxonomy): Eukaryota > Fungi > Ascomycota > Dothideomycetes > Mycosphaerellales > Teratosphaeriaceae > Neocatenulostroma > Neocatenulostroma microsporum. Next base: position 27,177 of record JAKLLW010000398.1, read on the forward strand.
TCTGGACGACAGCAATTCGCGCCACCGACGAGCTTCATCTTGCGGAGCTTTGTTGCTGAACAGGGCGGCATTGTAAAGACGACAAAGGAGCGGGCGAGAACACATTGGAGCATGCGCAGCAGCATTCCAGCCTGCCACACTTTCGACTAAGATCGACGCTCACTATACACGCTCTTTCTACGACACTTTACGACTGATTTTGGATAGCGAAGAGAAGGATATCGAGACAGTCTGCTGGGCGGACTGAAATAGCTTGGAGCATTGTGATTTTAGATACCCATACCCGCCCACCGTACCACGCAAACAACCCTCCCACTGAGCTGTACCGCAGAACAGCAGTGAAGGAGATAGCAATTGCGCATTATCAGCTGGACTGAACGAACGATTACCACCACTACCATACCATAATACTACCACACACACACTCCATACCACACAAGACACCCACCATGGGCTGCACCGGCGACCGCGAAAAGGGCCCGCCCGAACACACCCAAAAATGGAACTTCATGACCCTCTCCGACTTCCGCGTGACCTCGGCCTGGACGACGCTCGCCTACATCTATCTGTGGGTTATGGCCATTGTCGCCGTAGCCGTGTACGCAGTCGATACCTTCACCGCCGTCAACCTGCTCGCCTTCGATAGGTGGAGTTCGCAGATCCAGCCCGCGATTCCGTTCAAGTACAGCAAGTGGATCTTCGCCGTCTGTATCTTGCTCTCGTGGGTGCTCTGCTTCTATGAGTGGTTCAGAGCTATACGCGTGATTAGACGGGGAGGCGTGGCGGAGAGCTATATGGATCCTTTGGCGGCTACATTGCAGAGTATGCGGCCCAAGGGGTTCAAGAGGTTTTTGGTGTTCTCGGAGTTGACGAAGAGTAAGAAGGGAGCGGATTATGTCGCTTTCTTCGTTTACTTCGCTTTCAACGGCGCTCTTCGCGTCATCTTGTGCGAAGCGCCCAGACAATTCGTCAACGGCATGTCGCTCTACGCCGTCATGAATGCGGACCTCATCGTACACGGCACGCCTACCAACCACCACTCTTCGGTCCAACAGTTCTTCCTGAACATTGAAGGGTTTTTCGACAAGGACAAGGAGCAAGCAGTCATACTGTGCTCCATGTTGTTCACCCTCATCATCTGGGTCTTCAGCGCTCTGTCCCTCATCGCGGCCGCGATCCTCTACCTGGTCTTCTTGTGGCATTACATCCCGCAACGCGACGGCCGGCTGAGCATCTACTGCAGACGTAAGATTGACAGGCGATTGGAGAAGATTGTGGAGCACAAGGTCAAGGCTGCGATTGAAGATGAGGAGAGGCAGAAGAGGAAGGCGGAGCAGAAGGCGGAGTTGAAGAGGCAGAAGACTGGTGAGCAACTGCCACCGCAAAAGCCGGTGTTGGCGAGACAGCCTACGTTGCCTATGCTGGCTAGCCCAGAGATGACGAAGGAGGATAAGTTGCCGGAGTTCCAGCTCGCGAGACAGGATACGAGTAACACTATTTCCACCCTGCCTTTGTACGAGAGTCGGCCGCCGACTAGGCAGGGCGTGCAGAGGCAGCCTACGTTGCCGGATATTGCGGCCGCTGCGGAGAGGCCGGGTATGCCGAGCAGAATGGGCACGCAAGGTTCCGCGTGGTCAAGTGCGCCGAGCTATGAGTCCAATGCTCCGCTGCTTGCGAATGCTGGCTACGCTGGTGAAGGCGGTAGAGCTTCTCCGGCACCCAGTATGCCTCCTCCGGCTTTCAGCAGACAGGGCTCGGACGCTTCTTTTGGACGTCCGATGCCGGGGAGGACTATGACGCATGGTTCGCTGGCGACACAGCGCTCTTACTCGCCGATGCAGAGAATGGATACTGCGGGCTCTCAGCAGCAGCAGCCGCGATCATATACGCCAGTGCAGCGGATGGATACTGCCGGCTCTCAGCAGCAGCGATCTTTCACGCCCATGTCCAATGCTGGGTCCGTGTACAACCACCCTGTCCCTGAACCGAGAGGGCCGCCAATGAGATCAAACACGGGCTTCAGCTTCGATACTGTCAGCCCTGTCACATCGCAGGACGCCTATGGCAGGCCAATGGGCCCGCCAATGAGGCAGAACACCCAGGAAAGCTTCGCCACCGCACCGATGAATAGACAAGATAGTCAAGCCTCGTCTTTCAGCCGCCCGATGCCACCAATGGACAGACGACCAACATACGGCAGCTTACACAGCCAGAAGTCCTCTTTCAGCCGGCCGAAACCTCCACAGCAGCAAGCGAGCTTCAACCGCCCTTTCTCACCACCACAAGAGCAGCAGCCCACGCCACCCGATAACAGCTACGAGATGGTCTCCCAACCGTCTTATACACCCGCACCCACCGCCACCGCCGCGCCAGCGAGTGCAGGGTACGTCGCTTTCAACCCAGCCATGCACTCCGCTTCCTCCACGCCCGTCCCGCAACCACAGCTTCAGCAAGGTCCTAAGAGAAATATTACCATTTCCGGCCAACCTGGCAGCGAACAGAACTACTTCGGCAACGTCCGCGAAACACCGCAACGAAGTGCTACGGCGCCCATTGACCCTCGACACACCACCGGCTACCTTGATATCATCAACGATTACGGCGCTGCTGCTTTTGCAGCAAACTCGGCCAGGAGTTCCGTCTCGCCTCCCGTGTCCAGAGATCCATCGCCGCAGGAGGTTGTGGTTGGAAGGTCTGTGTCGCCCTTATCTCTTCCAGCAGCGGCTGGGAACGGACACGCAGTAAGTCACGGACACGCGAGCTCAGTGTATTCGCAGAGCCAGTTCGCTAGTCCTGTGCATGACGACTTCGAGGTGCCGCAGATGCCTAGGGGACACACGGATAGCTGGGAGAGGGGACCGGGTAACCGTTTCTAGGAGGCGAGACGGAATGAAGATGGCAAACAGGACTGCTCCAGGTGGCACACAGGACTGCAGATTTCGCATATACCAAGGCACGATGTGGATACGATGGTGCTAAGCGTTAGAGCGATAATGTACACTTGGATGCGCAGAAGAGCAGACACGAGTTGTTGCTACGATAGATACCCGTCCGAATATGACTTGCTCTTCCTGTAATCGCCCATCCATGGGCTGGCCGAGAAAACCATTTCTTTACCTTTCTACTATGACGTTTCTTCCGGTTCCTTACTCGCTTGCTCCTGCTGTGCTGGTTGTGTTTTCCGGTCGCGCGGACTCGGATGTGAATGTGCCACGCGAGTCTGGGCTTGGCACAAAGACGAAAGGATGGATCAACGTCACTACACGACAACAACACTTGAAAACACCTCAAGTCAAAGCATCCATGCATGACCAACAACTTGCTACCGTCTTTCCGATCACCACACGATCAATCCTACGAACCTTACAGCTAAAATCCACGATCTGCGATCTCTCAGTACACAGTCGATTCGATCTCTGCATCACACGAGATACACAACACCGCATTGCTCCCCTCGCAACCCACCACAGGCACCAATATGACCGACCCATTCTCGTTCGCCGCGTATTCTCACGTCTCGCACTTCCCGATGGATCCCAGTCTGGCCTTCGGCACCCCAGTCTCCGATCTCAGGATACGTTCTGCTACGGATTCGAAAGCGCCGGTGACAAATCTCAAGAAGGTCAAGCGTGGCAAGACTGGCGCGATGTGTGGCAAGCTCAAGAAGCACAAGCGCGCGTTGCGGCATCGACGGGATACGATGGACGACATCAAGTTTGAGCGGAAAGTTGGCGGCGAAGTCGAAATGAGCGATGAGGAGAAGACCGCTAAATACTATGCTCGATACGAGTTCTTCAACTTACCGGTTGAAGCTATGCAGTCTTCGAAGCGGCTGAAGGAGATCATTGAGGAGGATGGCGAGGAGATGGAGCTTATGTCGGAGCCGAAGGTGGTGGAGAAGAGGGTGGACTTGAGGCATGAGAGGGAGATGGAGGATTTGCTGGGAGCGTTTGAGAAGGTTGATGAGTTCGTTGAAAAGCCCGAGCAGACAGAGCAAGGTGGGAGGGAGAGGCTTGGCGACAAGGCGTTCAGCTTCAGCAGCATCCTGCAGAGCATACAGGCGACGAAGGCTGAGGACGCGGATACGAACACCGTCCCGAAGCATGCCACGGCACCTCCGCTGCTGCACGCCAAGCCTGTGAGACAAGATCGTCCGAAGACTCGGGCTCGTCCACCTCCGGGACCAACGAAGAACTATATCGAAGGCATCACAAACGTCTACTACCACCCCGGCATGTCTCTCGGGCAAGCAGCCGAGCAGATCGAGCGGACAATCCGCAGCGCCCACCACGCCGTGGCAACATGGGCGAGGAAACCCACAGCAGAAGATCCATGGACCTCGGACGACTTCATCCGCTTCTCCCACGAGCACGACTACATCTTCGACAACGTCTGCAGGGATCTGTACTGGATTGCCGAGTTCCTGCACATGGGGAGACAGGGCTGGGACTTGATGGAGTGGCCGGGCCGGTTCTTTGTGGAGGTGAAGACTTTGCTGCTGCAGATGGGTTTGAGGCTGGAGAAATTGGCGGGGTATGGGGGTTGTGGGTGGTTGATGGGGGAGGCTGTGGTGCCTGTTGGGAAGATTGCGGAGAAGATTGAAGAGATTGAGGGGAGGAGAGTGAGGGTGAGGACTAAGAGGGAGGAGGAGGCTAGGCGGTTGAGGGGTCTGTAGGGGGCTCAGATGGTGTCTATGGAGGATGGAGGTGAGGAGCTGGCTATGCTTACTGATGCGCCGATGAGTCAATCAATGCACTGGAGGCCGTCGGCTGGCGTTGGATCCGTATGTCTGTTTAGAATATGAGAGATGGCCAGGCGCAGGCTGCAGCCTCGTAAATGAACTTGGGCTTCACTAGACGGGTGTTTCCGCTCGCCGACACCTCTGAACATTCGAGCCTTGACATACACCTTGCTGACTCCACGCAATTTACAACAATGTTCTTGACACTTACACCCACCTCGAGGAGCTTTGCAGTATCAACGCTTTTGCACCGTCACTCAGACTCTGAACGCACACGCACGATATCTGCGCGTTGCAGGTTCGCGTACATCGCAAACGCGCTATCTCACATTCAAACATCCTCGACGACATGGACGGTATGGATGATGTGCAGATGCAAGATGCTCCCACCCAAACCCAAGGGACGCAAGGGTACCGCGGTCGTACCAGGCGCCCTCCCAAGCGCGGCGGTGGCGGTTTCGACATCTCCTCCCTCTCCCACAGCCTTCCGCAAGGTCCGCAGCAAGTTGTCGACAGGCTAAACGAAGATCATGCCTGGGCTCAACTTGACGCGCATAGACACGCACAGGGAGAGGAGAAGGAGGTATTTGCTTCTATGTCTACTCTTGGCATCAAAGACGTGAAGATGCAAGCCCCGCTCACCTTCGTGCCAGTCAATGGTGGCTCCTTCGTCGAAGCCCCAGAAGCAGCGACGGACTGGAAGCAGGGTATGAATGTCTTCTACCATCCCCAGCTCAGCTTCGCGCAAGCTAGTGAGCACATACTCCTGTCTGCCCGCGATGCGCAGACTACAGCGGCCAAGTGGGCTCATGAGTGGTCTTCGGATCAGTTCGTCTCGTTCCAGCGCACGCCGAAGGGGAAGAACAAACTCCTCGTCCTGCGCAACTCCGTCTACTCCATTGCGGAGTTTCTGAACCTCGGGCGCAAGGGGTGGGACTTTGCGGGGTGGTCACAGCATCTGCTCAGTGAGCTCGACTCTCTGCTGAAGCAGCTCGTGCGGGATGTTGCGCGCCTGGCGCAGTATGACGGCTGCAGCTGGCTGTATCAATTTGTGGGAGTGTATGCTGAGGAATCACAGAAGAAGGCTGGTGGGTTACTTGCGCAGAAGAAGGCGAGTGATGAGTGGGATGAGAAGGAGCTCGAGCGCCAATTGGAGGCGGAGCTGGCTAAGTGAGGGATGGAAGGTGTAGCGTACGGCTCAGGGCTTGTTATGAGGGCATGAAGCGGAGACTGATGAGCGTAAGGCATGTCTGCCGCTTGTCCACTCCGCGTATGTAGCATAGGCAGCATTACAAGCCTTTGCCTGCATTCGCCCTTCTTGGGCTTTCGTTTTGGCTATATTGCCGCACTGTCATCCAGTCATTGCTTTTTGCCCCCAATCGTTCTGGCCAAACCACGTGGATCTCTTTGTCTGAAATATCCAAAACCTCGCTCCGCCGGTTAGTGTTCTTGACAAAGGAACAGATGGACCGTTAGCAAGACAAAGGAAGTCGTTCCCGGAATTGTGCAGCATCTCGCAGTCATTGTCGCGAAGTTGCTTGTGGCGATACCTCATCCATCATCTCGAAGGATCGACCACTATCGGACCACAACGTATCCTGTACCACTCTAGGATTGTAGCAGGCCTACAGCACGATGCAGTCATCACAGCAGCCACGAAGGGATTTCCGAGGAGGCTCAGTGTTCTTACGGCGAGAGAGATCGAACACGCTGGAGGGCGTCTCTCCTCGCTCATCTCGCCGCCGCTCGACCCTCTTACCACGAGTACCGTTGAGGAGCACATTAGGCCGTGTAAACGAGCGCACGCAATCCGCTCCCAGCCCAACGCTGCCGTCACCAAGATACGGTCAAGACCGAAGGAGATCCACTTTACGGGAAGCACTGGAGCCAACAGCAAAGAGGGCTTCCTTTGGGTTGGTAGTAGTGTTCATACTCAACTTTGTTTGGACGCTGCTGTCGGATGCCTTTTATGGTTGGGGCACCGCTAAATACATGCTTTGGCAGCATCTATACCTCGTATACGATGCCGCCACCACGAACCTGGCGTTGGACGAAACAATTACCTTCGGTGGTCTGCTCTTCATCATGTCCTTGCTGGCTTTGGCGTTACACTACCTTGCGCCCGCGCTCTTCGAAAGGGAGGCGCTTTACCTGACGCTCTCTACTTTCACGGTTCTCATGGTACGTGTCATGGCGACAGGCAGCTTAAGGTAGCAAGTTGGCTGACTATAAACATCTAGGTGCTTACCACAGAAAGTCTACGCTGGGCATCCGTCGAATTGTGGGATTGTCTCTTCCACAGAGGAGGACTGTCCTACCTCGCCCGTACCGTGCGGAGGACATGTGAAAAGTACTTGGAAGTCCAAGGGTTGTTTGCTCTTGGCCTTGTTTGCAGCTACTACAAGCACATACGCAAGTGGTTCGATCTAGCTTGCCGGCGTATGAGACGGGCAGTCCATGAGCATGCCCTCGACGATAGAACGCCATACGCCAAGTTGGCCCAGGCCCAGCCTATTGTCGTCGACACGGCACTCGGAGCAAGCGCCGGTACCGACAATACAAGACGAATGTCGGTTTTAGGATGGCTCGAGGTGAAGATTGCTACGTGGTCTACTTGGTTCTTCGAACTCTTTAAACTCAGGCCTGCGGATGAAGATCCTCGTCTGACGCCCGTCATCGAGATCGGCGGTCTACCTGTCACGCCGCAGACGCCCTCAAAGGATGTTCCGCCGGGTCCTGACTATACTACGATCTCTCGGGCGCTTGTCAGTCCAGCAGCGCTCGAGGCATCTGGAGAGCAATTTGAGGAAGGCTTTGACTGTGTCATCGTATTGCGAGTCCTCACCGAAGAGGAGGTTCAAGCCCTCATGAACAAGACCCGCGATATGAGACTCGCCGATGCCGAAAAGCCAAATGCCGCTGAGCGAGGTGAAGCTCTGCCGGTGGGTGAAGCTCGAGAACTTTCGGACACAGGAAGAGGGCACAGGCCCGCAGAATTATTCGCTGCATCACTGCCCGATGCTGAAGGGAACGTGCAATACGCCCTATTGCTACTGCAATGTGTGCGCAAAGAGTGCGACGAGGCTCGTCTGTACGGTGAAGACATGCCTAACAAAGAGATGCCGACGCCAGAAGCACCCCGCAAAGCCGCCGAAAGAGTCTGCGACGCGGTCTATCTAATGGAAGTCTGCGCAAAGTTCTTCGACAGTCTCAGCGCGTCCTCTGACGCTCACCTGGCTCTAAACGCAAACCTTCTCGGCGACATTCTGTTCTTTCTACCCAAGGTGATCGCAGCACTACAGAAGCTAGATACGGCGTTCGCCTATCATCAGGATATCCAAGAAGGAGTGATCCAGCGAGCAGTAGGCTGTGCTCGGGGTATGATCCCTAAAGTCGTCGAACTGCGAGGACGAGTGAAGACTGCTGCAAAAACCACGCTGAAAACGTCCGAACCCCTCAATCTGATCAAGGAAGAGCCCACTGGGTCTGATACGCTCAAACTGCCGTCTGCGGAGCAATTGCCGCCACGTACCAAGACCAAGTTGAATGACCAATCATCACCACCGCCAAAATCCGCCCGCAAGAAGACCAAATTCCTTCTTTCGAGCCTGGACAAGGGTGAGGTTCCGCCGGTACGTGAAGTTTGGGTGTCTTTGGACCGCTCTATGCCACCGTCACCCGGGCGATCTTCCACTGCCAGAGTCAGATACCATCCGCCGCGCGTTAGTCCTCAGGAAGACGAGGACTTGCGTCGACGATCCGATGCTTTGTCCCCTTCCCTCGAGCAAGTTATGGAAGAGGTACCTAGATCAGGT
>JAKLLW010000399.1:0-35566 GCA_022814695.1 Neocatenulostroma microsporum
TTGGTGGTCGCCGTTCCCAGCAAGATTCGGTTCTATAGCAAGCTTGACGAGGCGCACCTTGGAAGCCAGCACCGTTCCGTGACATGGAACAAAGCCATGACGAGCAAGTAGAAGTCCCGGCCCAGCAGATCTCCGTCTATCTTCGAGAATGTAGACAGTTCCCCGCTCGCAGTCGTAATCAGAATACGCAGCTTTTGTGAGCTCACACTCCTGCTAGAGCTGCTGGGCGGCGAACACGGTGAAGCTTATGTATAGCTGCTTTAGTCACTTTCTTCGCATCTTGCATCTCTCGCATGGTGCCACTGCGTCTTCGTCGAGAAGTCCGCGAAGTGGAGAACATGGCAATCAGTCCACGATACTTTGCTCGTAAGGCGTGTGGTCTGTGGATGCAACGGTAGATTTCCGCACTCACGCATAGGCCTTGCACCAGTCGCAGCCTTAGCACACTCAACTTGTCGGATCTGACCCATCTTCGTGTCTTCTAGCAGTGGCAAGCACGTAGCATCGCTTCGCTATAGTTTCGCTTTTTTAGAGTCTGCATAATAGTACGTTTCGTAGACGTCAAACTGTTTTCGTTGGATCTTTTTAAGGTAACGATGTTCGCAGTTGTCTAACAGGATTCATTCTAGGTATGAGGATAGGTGCAGTCCCCGGACTCTTAAGGTTTCTAAGCTCGATGTTCCAAGCCGGTGGAGCGGTATATATAGCGTTCTTAGGGTCTCGGCAGCGTTAGTGATCGTCAAAATAGCGTACCGGATAGGAAAGCGTCAAGCTTAAGCTGCGCTTAATACGGAAGACACGCAATATAGTGCAAAGATCGGCACTAGGGTGCGGGGAAGGTTCGAGGCGATCTTTGCCGATCTCCTGGACATGTTCTTACCTCTTTACAATCTCTACATCCGATCCGAGGCCCATCCGAGAAACTTGAGGTTGCATAGAAGTCGAAGCCAAATTCTAGACTTCACGGCACTCAAGTCAAGTACCGGTCGAGCGGTGCCCAACACTGCTGACATGCCTTAGGTGCAACCCGTACCGGTGCCAATCGGATCTTGAACAACCATCGCCGGATCTGATCGACTTCGGCTGCTTCCTGCCTCGGTTGATCCACTTCAAAGTTAATAGTTGCCTCAAGCAGCCGTACGCCAAATCTTGGTGAGGGCGGGCCATTCCGCGAGGAAGCCAGGCTATCAACTTTGAGCGGAGGAACGGAGGGGGTTAGGGGTTCTTTAGGTTTGGTAAGCAGGACGCACGCTTCACTGGGTAGAGGGTGACCGGCTATCTTAGTGTCCTAAAAGGCAGGATCTTCGTCTATCCCCATCACAGTTCCACTTCCTCGCGGCGTCAACGGTACCACCACGTCTGCGTCGAACCAGCCCGTCCCTGTTGCCAGTAGTGCTTGCCTGAATCCGTCCCACGCCTCGAGCCTTGTCGTGTCAGTGGGTGGTGGGCCATTGGCCAGTGCTTGGGACAGGACCGGCAGTACCGCTTCGCTCAGAGCGACAACTTCATGACGGAACTCACGTATCGCCCTTATCCACACCTGGAGCTCGTCCATCGTGAGGTCCTGCTCAACGGAGGTCTTCCTCACCTTGTAGGCTGTCAAAAGCGTCGTTGTGGTAGTACTTCAAAAATCCTACCTACTGAGTATCAGTGCCGCGGGGTATGCAATAGTCACCACCATCCTACCCCAGTGACTCCGCCCATAATCGATCCAAGTGTGCCCATAGTCACTACTCCCTGAGTAGCAGCAGCCCGAGCTTGCCCGCTAAAGTATGATCCCTCTCCTTACGCCTTATACCCAAAACACCTCCCACACTTAGACCAGGCTACACCCCCGAGTACCTTCCACCCGCCCCTCCCGGGAGTCCCGGCCCATCGTCGTCTTCACCAAAGAGCTCGCCTGCTTCACGACAGAACTGCGCTTGTTGCCTCCCACCCGTCTCGCTCGCCCAACATATTACAGCCGCGTCCACCACCGCACCAACCACGTTCTCTACCGCCCCCAGGACCGCGAAGCCAATGGTACCCGCAATCAAACCTACCACATAGGCGTACAAACTCCCCCGAAGCCCGCTCGCGCCGGCAAGTTTCAAGCTATGGGCTGTGCGCACCCAGCCCGCCATCCCAAGCGCGAAAGACATAATCCAGCGAGTCGCTTGGAGTAGCATCTTAGCGAGTCGGTATGGCATGATAGTGCCAGTTGCGGGGGAGAAATGCCGGAACCCCATCGTATTACTTGGGTTCGTCCTCGATATGAAGCTGAGCTGTCCGAGACCGCGGGAAGCGATACCAAGGGGTTGCGAGTGGATCGCCGCGTACGTCAAAGTGAGCGGGTTTGTGAGAGTAGCGAGGGAGGAAGGGATGAGCCAGTAGACGCACATATTCAGCAACCCCGAAAGGCGACCGGGGAGGATGATGAGCGGTAGTCTCACGAGCAAAGATAGGAAGGTGGAGAGGCAGACAGTCCCGAAGATCGCTCCTGTGGCGTGTTGCAGCGAAGCTTTGACGACTTCCCGACTGCCAGGCTGGGGTGAGGCGGTGTTGCGGTGGAAGTACCATTGACTAACCGTCGCAGCCGTGGTGGCTCGTTGGACGCCGGCGATGACACCTAGAGTCCAGAGGTACTGCAGGATGAAGAACGCGCCTAGCCACCAGGAATTGGCGTCGATGACCCAGCGTTTGGCGCCGTTGGAGGACCAGTGCCCGGAGAGGAAGATGCGCTCGAACATTAGCATCCAGCCCCATGTCCAGCACACTACCAGTGCCAGAGTGGCAAACCCGAGGGTTATGAGGTAAGGAGAGGATGCGAGGACTTTAGTCGAGAATTCGAGGATCGAGATAGCCTTTGCGAGGCTGTGGCGGGAAGAGATGACGTTATATGTCCAGAAAGCCGCAAGCAGAGCGGGCACGAAGGAGAGCCAGCGCATGGCTTTGTCTTGGACGGAGGTGCCGTGGTAGGTGCCTTTGAAGGAGGCGATGAGTGGGTAGAGGGAGAAAGCGAAGAGGACCACAGGCACTGCGACTAGGACTGTGAAGACCAGTGTTCGGACGTAGCTTCTCAGCAGCGCAAGCCAAACGAGAGCGACGATGATGGCGATGAAAGTATCCCAGAGTAGCATTGAGGTGCTGGCGCGGAGGGCGGAGTAAATTGTGTCGCCCAGAGGTTTCTTAGACGTCGGACTGCTGGTGTGGAACCAGATGAGTACGAAAGCTGCGAGCATGGCGAATAAGCAGATCTGGTAGAGGTTCGCCCAGAAAGAGTCGTGCTTGGGCGGCTCTTGCGCCGGTAAGATTACTGTGGCTGGAATGCTTCCTCGATCTGTCGATGAAGGCCGTCGTAGACCACCTCGAGCATCTTCCTCTGCTTCGATCGGCATGAAGGAGCTTTGCCGCGGGTCTTTGCTTGCGGTCGCTGCTGGTACCCGAAACGTTTGGAACGGTGTAGGCGGTTCATCCGTGTCTACCGTAGGCGATAAGGCCGCCAGACTTTCAGGAGGCTCCTCATTGATCGTGCTCGCCAAGTTCACATCCACCAACCTCCCCTTCCCTCTCGAGCTAGGTGCCGTGCTGGCCTCCGACTCTGGCATGCTCCTATCCCTACCCATCGCCGGTATCCGCGGCGCAGGTGCTCGTCCTCTCTCTTCTCTATCATGATTCTGCCCCTCCACCCTCTCGATCCCACCCACCCTCTCAATCCCATCCTCCTCCAGCTCCGAACTCTCAGTAAGGTTACTCGGACCAAAGTGCTGCCGACTCCGCTGCAGCGCCCAGGCATCCGCTACGTCCCTATCATGCTCTTCCACCTCGTCGTCCTCTTCCGGAAAGTCCTCGGTGGTGCTGTAGAAGAGCGGCGCATTCTGCTCTGTCCTCCGTGAGGCGAAAGGGAAGCGCGACTGTGACGACGAAGGGTGTTGGTAAGGGTTCATGGCTGTTCGTTGATTGTATCGCCGTCGATCCAGAGGGTTTCGGGATTGGGGCGGTTGTGCGTCGGTGAAGGAGAGACGGGCGTTGGATTGTTGGAGGAAGCGGGAGGCATCTGGTGGGAGAAGGTGTTAGTCACGCGAGCAGTGTGAGTGTGAGTGTGAGACAAGGCAGGCAGATGAGACCGCCTTTGCTTGCCGACGTCGGAGGAGCATGATACGTACATTCAGAGAACATGGTTGCGACCAGCGCTGGCCGCTGTGAGTATGTGACAGTCGCTCGCTGGTATTCAAGATGCTATGCGATGCGCTCGAAGACCGGAGGAGGTGAGCAAGCCAGCCGAGTCCAGTCCGCCGGATGCAGCGAACGCTAGGGCTGTGAGATGCCTCCAGCCGTCCGAATGTCCAAAGGATGCCGAAGTAGCTTCGATGCAAGATCGCTGTATAGGGGATGTATATCGCGACGAAATGGTAGGAAAGGTGATGTTAGGCAGTCGCGATGAGAGATTGACCGGTCGCTGCGGTCATCACATGAAGGTACCAGGTGACGATGCACGAGCCGAGCTTGGACTCACTCCGCATCACGCTAGTCTCGGCTCGCTCCAGGAAGTTGCCGATAAGGCAGGAATGGAGATGCCTGAGAATCGAATTCGAAGAGTAAGAATAGTGTGCTGTGCAAATAAACGAGATGACCGCCCAGGAGTTACATTGTCTGTGCACCGCAGAGCAATACGGCGGACTCGAGATACACGGTACAGCGTGGGGGCGGAATCATTCACTTCGATAGACTTCTACTCGCCGAAGCTTGCCCGAAGCTCCCCACGTGTTTGCTTCCTACTCTTTTCGGCAGTCACGAATTACATCGTCTCTGTTCTGCTCAACAGCATCCCCCATGGCGCGATAGAACGCCCAGTGAACACTTTTCAACACACAGGCTCCCGCAGCCACATTACCGACTCCCTCAACTCTTCACACCACACCGCCCCAACTCCCGGAATCACAGTTCACCATGCCAGAAGCAGCAGCAGAAGGCGGAAGCGGGCAATCATCATGGGAAGACAAAGCCTGGTCCATCGGCAAGAATGTCTTGATGTTTGTCGCCCTACAGTTCGCAATAAAGCAGTTCATGGGCGCCGGTCCCCAAAAACCCACCACATCCCCCTCAGTGGCTTCCGCAGACGGCTCCTCAGTAGCAACCACATACGAAGAATTCTCAAGAATGGCTCCACAGACCGTGAGCCCGCTCTGGACGGCCGACAACGTGACGTTGGATGTTAGTCTATATATCAGCGATAGCTTTGAGCCGCGTCAACTCGGGGATTTCGGGGAAGGCAATTTGGTTGTTGAGGAGAAGGGTTTCGCTTTAGGTGGGAAGAAGGAGAAGGATTATCGTGAGGTGCAGAAGACGTTCTCCGTGCCGAGGGGTGTACAGAATAATGGGACTTTGTGGGCGCATATCTTTGTTTCGCAGACTGGATACCCGCTAGATCCTTGGAGTCCGAGGTACGATGAGGAAAAGGCTTATAATATGCGGAGACCATTGACGCAGCACTTGGCGAAGAAGAAGGTCAGGAAGACGAGGAATTTGCTTGGTGATTCTACCTCTAGCGGCGCCAATGGGACGGAGGTAGAGGAGGAAGAGCCAACGGAGGCCACGGGCCCGACGATAGCGAGTTACTACCACCCGAACTTCACCCTCTCCTTCATCCCGGACACCGGGAGCGCAAATTTCGCGCAGATGCATCCAGCGATGAAGCAATTTTATATGCTGCACCCTACCTCCCGTGACGAGACGGGGAAGGAAGGGTACTTCTACCCAGTAATCTACCTCAACACCTTCTGGCAGTTGAAATCCCATATGACTGAGCTGAACTCTACGCACCCTGTCTCCGAACTCCCGATGAACGTCGGTCTGACTACTTTGAGGAACTGGCAATTCTCCATAATGGCCACAATGGACGAAGGCATGAAAGAGACAGCCCGTAAAGCCGCTCTAGGCCAGACTACCGCCGGCGGAGGCGACGGGAGCGAGATGGAACTTATTAAGGAAACTCTTCTGGACACTAACCCTTGGCTCCTGGGTACGACGGCGATCGTGAGTGTGCTGCACATGATCTTCGAACTCCTAGCGTTTAAGTCGGATGTAGGACACTGGCGCAAAAAGAAAGACAACGTAGGCGTCTCCGTCCGCACGATCCTCTCCAACGTCGTCATGCAGACGATCATCTTCCTCTACCTCCTCGACAACAACGACTCCACCTCTTGGATGATCCTCTTCGGCCAAGGAATGGGAATAGCGATTGAAGCGTGGAAGATTACGAAGACAGTGGACGTACGGATCCGTGCACCGCAGCCTGAGAGCTTTGCTTGGAAGTTTGGGTTGCCGTATAGTGTGGTGTTTGAAGACAAGCACCAGCTCAGTGAGACGGAGGAGAAGACGGAGGAGTACGACAAGATCGCCTTCAAGTACATGGGTATCATTGCTGTTCCTTTGCTTATGGCGTATGCGGCGTACTCGCTTATGTACGATACGCATAAGAGCTGGTACAGCTTCACAATCGCCACGCTGGTTGGAAGCGTGTACGCATACGGCTTCCTCATGATGGTCAGTCCCCTTCCCTCCCCTTCCTCTTTCCCTCTTCCTCTCAGCTAATCTTTCGATGATACAGGTACCCAGCCTCTACATCAACTACCGCCTCAAATCCGTCGCCCATATCCCTGGGAGAGCTATGGCGTACAAGTTTGTGAACACTTTCATTGACGACTTGTTCGCTTTTACTATTAAGATGCCGCTGCTCCACCGCTTGGCGACGCTGAGAGATGATATCATCTTCTTTGTGTATCTTTATCAGGCGTGGAAGTACAAGATCGACTACACGCGAGTCAATGAGTTCGGACAAGGTGGCGACGAGGAGGAGACTGAGGAGAACGTGGCCGCCAAGCCGCTGAAGGCACCGCCTGGGAGTGGCAAGGATGAGGATGAGGTTAAAGAGGGCTTGAGGAGAAAGAAGGAGGGGAGGGAAGGGGTTGAGAAGGCTAATGGGGCTGTGAGCAGTGGGAGTGGGGGTCAGAAGGGGAGTGCTAAACGCAGAAAGGGTTGATGAGCTGCTGGGAGGTGGCTTGTGAGCCGCGATATAGATGAAAAGCGAGTGGGGAGGGAGCTGTAAGAATGTGCAGCGAAGAAACGATACCCTTTTGCGAGTTTCTGCGAATTCCTCGCTATCAGTAGCAGAGGGAAACAAGTCATAATGTAGGCCGGCTCTCTCGCGAAACGGTGATTGCGAGCTCACGGAGGGAGCCTCGACCACGGGTCCTACGCTCGCTTCAATTCTGCGATAGGTAGTAAGACAGTGTGCTTGGGAAGACATCGTTGCCACGGGCATGGTGAAGGTACCCTATCATCATACCCCCGAGGTGCTGGCTGATGTGGTACTAGGGCGCTATGGAACCTGACATAAATAACGGAGCCTTGAAGGGCAGTGTTGAAGACCTCGCTCAAGATCTTCTGTGTGAAGGGAATGTCGACGTGGTGGTCGCTTAACGAAGCAACCGATGCAAACCCGGAATCGCTGCGAGCTGTCACGGATGACGGACGATTGGCGTCTGCATCAGCACGAAGACCGGTCAGTAGGAGGCAGACAGTGAGTCTGCGACACTATTTGGCGTTCAGGAAGCTGGCTGATCGGTATAACTGACATGTACGAAGCAGGATACTACGGCACCGAGTGCCGTGGTAAAAGCGGGTGTCAACAGCCTTTATCGAGTACTGACTCCGTCGGCTTCGAGGCCTTTTGTGTCGCGAAGATGTCAGTGTCATAGCGGTGGTGAGGCCGCTGACGCAGCACTGGGCGTTGCATTGATCACAATAGGTCAGTGTACTCCTCCGCAGCATGATGAACAGTCGCGGAGACAGGAAATGTGAGTACGTTCTAATCCCAGGATTAGTTAGCACCGACCGACTGTCTGCTACAAAGCTTCCTACCGAGCCCAGTACGCCGCAGCGCTATGGAGCGATACCATCCGAGATCTCACGGCTTGCCGATCATACCTATGGAGATGGTGTTTGCGCAGAAGACTGCCGTGGTCGAGATGCGGTGTTGAGTGTTGCTAGCAATAACGGAGTAAGTAAGTACTTCGGGAGCTGGCCACGATCATCGTCGTCCAGGCGATGCCACGTCAACAGGCTCGGCAGCAGCATGGAGTACAGTCACTGGGACGGAGATGTTGAGCACCGTGTATTATGAGGTGTGTATTGCGCTGACTGATCGAATACTACGTTGTACTTCACGCAAGTCACGATCGAGCAGACCACACTCATCTTCCTGCCCAACCGACTGCATGACCTCACTTTCAGCCCAGCTATCATCGCCATCATAGCTGCTCTTCACTTTCCAGCATTTTCTACCCTTCGCCTAGTCCGAATAACTCATGTTCTCCGGGTCCGAGTCGGAGTCGTCGTCCTCCTCGCTCCCACTCTCGCTCTCCTCGTCCTCTTCATCCGCCGCCGCCGCCGCCGCACCACCGACACCACCACCCAATAACGCCGTCAACCCAGTACCACCGCTACTACCAGTAGTTCTTCCAACAATTGCCTGTAGGACGTAATCCCTCACAGCCTGCGCCACCGCTGTCACATGGTTCCCTGCGGTTGCGAGCATCACAGCTTCGATGCCCGTCATCGCGCCCTGGACACCCTCGATATCCTCGATCGAAGAGACTCGATACCCGACCGCAATGTTCGAGACTGCGCGGTTCTGTAGCCAATTGGCGAGGAGTTGGCCCTTGAGGTTGTGCGCCTTGGTCAGGGTGAACTCGGCAATTACTTTGGGCTGGTGGGTCGCTCCAGTCAATGCGGCGATGGTCACTGGGTCTTTGTTGGCCCACTCGAGGAACTTGGTGGGGGTGCGAAAGTCGAAGTCGTGGACTGAGGCGACGAACTTGTTTTTGCTGGAGAGTGCGTGCTTGACCAGAGCGCCATGCATCTCTTTGTGGGCTTCACGGCAGGTGCCTGCCATAGCGGAGGGGGAGAAGAGCCAGATGTCTTTCATCAGAGTTGCGACGTTCGGCTTGGTATAGCGGCGGGCGGGTTTGATGTAGATGTCGGTTTCGCCGCGGAGGACGAGGGCGTAGATGTAGTCAAGCAGCTCTGGTGGCAGAGTGAGGAGGTTGCGAGACTGTGCCATGGTGGTGTGCGACGGTTGTGGGTTGCGGTAAGTGTGCGATGTTATGTCTTGGGAAGAGGTTGCTCGGTGATGATGGTTGAGGGGCAGGAGAGGGGTTGGACTTCATAAAAGATAAGGCGTGCAAGCACTAGGTATACACGAATGCACGTGCACAGCAAACGCCAAGTTCGACGTCACTTCATCCGAAACAGGCAACAGCAGCACTTCCGACCAGCATTCACGCACCCCAACCCCACCTTCCCAGGCCTCGAATCCATCGTACCGCACGGCGTTGGCGAGCTCTGTGGCCCCGACGGAACATCAGACTGCTCTAGGATCCCTCGGGCGGCCGAGTGCCAGGTTTGCAACTGCGCGGGGATTCGGGGTACGTCTCTTGTTGTGCACTTTATTGCTGAAAGCCGGCTGATAACGTGATACTTGTAGAGGCGCTGCGTTTGTGGGATCCAGAAGATGGATCAAACCCTCACAACACATACCTATCGATGAGTGTCAGCAAACACCTCGAGCGAATTCTACACTCATGTCCTACTCACATTGGATGACTTCCGGGCCACCAGCAAGGCGCACCGTATCGACATCAGCTCCACAGCGGCAAGCTCGATACGATGACCGAGTCCGCGATCTCCTTGATCTCCGTCGATGGCCACTTCGAAAGCAGGTTATACCTGCGTCGTCCCTTGCAGTGGTCTCAAGCCAGTCGTCGTTGACACCTCTTGGGACCTGGTATGCCTGCCAATGCGCCCGGCAGAGCCGGTTGTTAGGTACGGCACCAGCGGCATTCAAGGCTCCTGGTTGTCTAGCAATTGCGTCGGGGTTCTGGTTGATCATGAACTGGCACCTGCATTTGTTCAGAGGCCAATTCGGATATTCTAGAGGCGCATCGGGTCCCACTGGCCTTGCTGCATTGGTAATGGCAGAGCCTGGGTTCGTAAGGTAAAAGTGGCACATAGCTTGCTCTACCTCCTCACAGCTCTTGCACAAGCGTGTGCAGAACTCCGTCCAAATTCCAGTCACGCCTGGAGCAAGTCCCCAGCTTGCCGGGGTGGGAGCTGCAGGTTGGATTGGCGGCGAGAATGCACCTATGTCGACATTGAGACCGGCAGCGCCGCCCGCCATGTTCGGATGGTTTTGTCATTGTCGCATACACCGCAAACGATGGTACCGCACCCAGCCGCACGGCAAGGTTGACGGCTCCAAAATACTGATAGAGGTGCAGTTGGAGGTCCAGACCCAGCAGAGGAGCACGGGTTCGCCGCATGAGCGCCGAGAGTGGGATGGTTGGCGCGATCACCGCAAGGTGCGAGAACTGGATGGAATGGAAGCGCCATGGTTCGACCTCCACCGATGATGCGCAGTTGGAAGCCTGTACAACAACACGAATTGTTGTGCAGCTGCAATGGCCCAGTAATGCCCTTCCAGCGTCGAATCCATTGTGTCTTGCCAGGACAAAGCTGCCACCGGATTTGGGCAAGGCTGTATCGCTGCGAGCTCTTTGTTCTGCTATCGCTCAAAGCAGAGGCCGCACGACATCGAGCATTTACAAGAGTCGAGGGCTCCAGGATCTCTTTGTCAATTGAATGATCGAGCTAGAGATGGATGTGACCAGGACTGGCCTCGGGCTCGGAGTGGCAGCGCAAAGGTCGCTAGCATGTTGATGAGTTACGGCCGGCCATCACGATGCTCCTCATCAGCGATGGGCAATAGTTGCTCGGTGGCGTTCTTACTACATCCGTTCGACTCCCGCTCCGTAGACAAAAGCATGGTTCTCCGAGAAGAGCACAGGGTTGAGACAACATACTGGCGAAGGGTAGGTACGTGCGTCATGACGGGAAAGACTGCGGGCCAGCTTTGATAGTCGGTCACATTCTCGCTGCTCGCGATCTCTTTCTGCGATCACCTAAGATAGCGCAAACATTAGCAGCGCCAGCACGAGGGCGACACACAGTCCTCTACCCAGACTTCTGCCTGAGCTGCGAGCCATCATCTTGGCTCTCTGTCTAATTGACGAACGCAAGATCTACACCGACTTTTCCGGCTCAGTGTCGAACCAGGTTTGACACAACCTCTACCTTCCGTCACCCTCTGCGCTGCAAGCGGTATGCCGCACCATCCGCGAAGACTTCCCAGACAGCCTTCTGAAGCACGCATTTACAACCGAGGGCGCGCAGATCCTCTTTCCAGTCACGGATATCAAGTTCACGCCACTCATCGCGTTCGTGGACTGGGTGAAAAGCGACACCGCAAAGTTCACCAATTTTCAAGGACGTCGCAGATCCCAAGATCATGATCACCCTTACCATCGTGGATGCGGCCAGCCTAGGTGCCACGGATCTCGACAGCTGGTGCAGGTACCGCCAGGCGTTTGGCGCAGAGGTCGATTACTCCGTCAGACAGTCGGACAACTGGACGTCGTTGAGCCTGGCTATGCGAAACACCGAGAAGGCTATCTGTGGAAGATGATGGTATGGAGATTGTTCGGAGGGCGGTCGATGCTTACGCCAATCATTACCGTCATGTGGCAGCTATGCAGCGTATGCTCATGCACAAAGCTGGGAGGGTGGCTGGAAGGGGGACAGCGGGTATGCTAGGTGGAGCTGGATATGTTGTGAGGCTGGCATTGGACAAGGCCAGCGAGGAGTACAGTATCTGGGACGCTCTGAGCGACATGGATGGTGCCCGAGGAGGAAGACCAAGACGTATGTAGA
Organism: Neocatenulostroma microsporum; assembly: GCA_022814695.1. NCBI lineage: Eukaryota > Fungi > Ascomycota > Dothideomycetes > Mycosphaerellales > Teratosphaeriaceae > Neocatenulostroma > Neocatenulostroma microsporum. Next base: position 11,809 of record JAKLLW010000399.1, read on the forward strand.
GTGCAGGCGTGCGCTGGTCCGACTCGATCGGCACACATACACCGTTAGGCTATAATTTGCGCGTAGATATCGCGCGAGAATGCAAACCACCAGTATCCATAGCGGTTTTGCTAGCTGTTATCGAGTTGCTACATTGCGCCAAACGTTGTGCAGAGCCCATCAGGATCGGGGGTTTCGGGGCAAGGTATGCGGTGTCATCCCATCCTCCGCCGTCTTTAGTGTTGGAATTCCACCCCTTTCGCAGTCTTCTCTGCTCTTTAGGCTCAGCCGCGACATGCAGGAAGATTCTATGTCGTAGGTGTTGACTTGGATATCCCACCAGCTTCCTCGCGACGCTGCGGCCGCTTCATCGCTGCCTTGAGGTCAGGACGACAGGATCCAGCACTGCATTGTGAGCAAGTACACATCAGTAAAGTGCGTCAGTACAGCATGAGACAGAGTCAGAATAGTACAAACCCTGAGGTCGTCTGCATGGGTCCAGATGCGGCGAAAGCCATTACGGAAGATGCCGGCCGCGTTTTCTTCAGACCTCACCAAGCTCACCACTTCTCGTTACGCCATCATCGACACCGTCGGCGACTATTCGATCTATGCCGTACCTGCAATATCTTCACAAATATCCTCCGTGATGCTGGACGGGAGGCATCCCTCGGCTGCTCTACGATGTACAGGAGCGCACGGCTATCAAGAATATGTTTTGTTCTCCTTCCTTGCGATTTGGCACGTATCATACCACTACCTTGAATCCCATGAGTTGTTGGCAGCTCAAGCCGCGCTACAATCTGCTCAAAGGTCATTGCCATGCTCAGGATCGCATCTATGCTGGCCATAAGATCGGAATATCAAATGGCTTGCCATAGCGGCGTAGCTGGTACGTGCTCGGTAAGCTGTGCGTATAGCTAATGCGGTAATCACGTTCTGGCGATGGGTAGAATCCATTGTCAGGTGCGCTGGAACCTCTTTTACACTGTACACTGCCGGATCCGGTCGAGGGGTTTGTCCAACTCAAGAGCTTGCCCTGCAGCAGCCCTGCGCGGCATGCCATTCATGGGGCTGCCAGGTCACACAGTCCCTATGATCACATTGGCGACTAAGGCCACTTCTTCCATAGGATAAAATCACCCGACACGACATCCACTGCCTTGACCAGGAGTTCTCGCAATCTCAGCCATGTTCGAACATGTATACCCATTGTTCGAAATCGAGCCGGATGCGGCCAAGGCCTTTGTCTCATCTGGTCATTAGACTTTGACGGGGCCTTCGCAGCATGCATGGGCAATCGCTTTTCTATCTTCGAACAATCTACCAGAGTCACCAGACGCACTTCTGATCCGACGTTGAAAAACCGGTAACAATGTCGGCGGGACCAGCCTTGCTAGCCAGCGTAGGACCAGGTCCGAGAGCAGCGAGAGCAGGGGGAGCAAGGGGAATAGCTCCAAATGGAATACCAAGAGCACCAGGACCGCCACGACAATGGAACGCGCCAGGGGCACCATTACCCCTCGCAGGCGGCCCCACTCTTCCGAGATGCCAAGATAGACTTCATCATGGCCAATGGGCGCCAGTCGGAGTCGTTGGGGTGCCTGGTCGACGTGCCACATACAACTACGGCAATGAATGCTCCTCGCTCGCGCATGCAGCTAACAATGGTCAGCCACCCTCGGCCTACGGCAAGCCAGGGGCCACATGGGCACAACCATTGTGTGATCTGAACGCCACACCTGATCATCTGGCCACTTTTGCAACAGGAGGGTGGCGTGTCTGCCACTTTTGTCAGGCCAATATCAGGAAACAAGCCTGGCTCATGCAGGCCAAGTCTCGTATGAGCAAACCCAGAAAGGCGTACGAAAATGGTGGCCCCGAGAAAAACTTCTGGACGCGGCTGTGCGGCGACTGTCAGACTCGGGAGCAGCTTCTCATCGATGTCCGGCAGATACCTCCGATCGCCCACCTAGGAGTGAATGCGAATCCTCCCCTTCCGGCTGTTCAGGCGACGATGGTCGACTATCCTTTCAATTGTTGCACTTGCCTTTCCAAGCTGACTGCTGGCATCTTGTGTATGAGACACCGGGAGCAGAATTGGGAGGACATGCAGTATGATCCAGCAGCTGGCATACCGCCCATAGCGGCTCAGCGAGTCGGCATCCGCGATGCTAATAAGGAGTGGCTCACACATATAGCAGAGGGGACTCCAGTAGGCGGAGGGGCGAGCGTTGTCGGACTCGCTAGCCAGTATCGCTATAATCTCCGCCAGCAAAACAAGCGGTACAGGGCTTGCCGCTGTGGAAACGAGGTCTCCACGTACACCAACGCGCGCATATGGCAATGTATGGGCTGTGAAGGGGTTATCCTGGCTGACCGGACCCGCCCTTACGATGTTGCGGCCGTTCCTACCAGTTCCTCTGCGACTTCGGATAAACAGCGCTTCAGTGCCAGCTCAGTACAACCTTAGGAGAGCGCATGCCGGAGTGCTAGTTACGCCGTAGATTGGCGGTCGGGAGTGTGAGAGCGGAGCTTATACGCCAGATACATATGCAGCGTGCTGTAAGTCACAATAAGTGTAGAGAGGGATCGCAGAGGCTGACCGCTGAGATAGTTTCCCAATTGGATGTATGTGGACGCCGGAGGCATATGAAATGTCTAGATCGTCAATCGTGCTGATTATACGGGGTTGAACAGCCAAAATGCGGTTTTACACATGCGAGTGAGGTCGAAGCGATGGAGACTGACAGTTCGGAAAATGACGATGATGATGAGTGAGGAAGTAGCCGAGGAAGTAACCGTTTCAACCGTCGTTACCAGAAGGCGTTGCAGCTATAAGTACAATCAACGATCATGTTGACTTCAGATTCCGCAAGCTTCGTTCAGTCCAGCGGCTGGTCCTCCCAGAAGACCAGACATCTCACTTCGACACTCTGTCTTGTCGGACCTCGATCTTCCTGCGATGAGAACGCAGTGTGAGGCGTCCACCTTGCAATGCCTTTCTTCGAGTCGTACTGCTTTATCAGCAACGCCTCGTGTGGCTCCATGTTTGCCGCATAGTACCATCGATGCGATCCAGGATTGGCCTTGACTTCCCAAGCCTCCGATCTTGATCCAGCAGCGAACTTGTAGCCGGTCTTGGCTTTGGTCAAACTCTCGGGCAACTCAGCATACACAGAGGTCAGATCGTCTTCATCCACCGTTCGAGCATCGCAGCAGGCGAGCTTGTCCCGCGTTACGGTGTTGAAAGGCCGCCAGTGATTGATGATACCCCAACGTGTCGTTTTGAGCTTCTCGAGGTCCGGATCATCTTTCATTTTGTTGTCTCGGACGAGCTCTGCACCGAAGTACGACTGGTCGATGTGGACTGAGCGATTGTACGAGGGCGCTGTTACTGGTGCATCGCCAGGCAAATCCTTCTCCGCTTCCGCCACTTGCTCCCAGGGTTTCCGACGTGCGATATGTACGACGGGTATCACTCTTGTCGCGCTAGTCCTGACAGCTACATCAGCAGAAGAACGAATGACTTGACAGGCTTCCTTCATAGACATACGCCTTTCTGACATGTCTAACGACATCTTGATAGTACTGTCCCTCGAAGTCTGTATTGTCATCAAGTCCGGATACCGACGATGCGAAGGGTATGACTTCGAAGCCTTGCGTGTCGAGCCTGAAGTCCGCCTCGTGACCGCGAAGGTTGGTAATAATGACATCCTGATGGTCGTGCGGTCGGCGTTTATCCTGGACTGTGCCAGGACACCAGACCTCTGCGCCACCTCTGTGAGGCTCGAGGTGATAGCCTACCGTGGCCGTAACAGCGGCCGGTTGAGGCATAGTAGCTGCTGTCATTGTCTCGCAGCGTGCGTTGCTCTACGAGTGTGGTCGCCAGCATCGTGCCACCAGATCATTGAGGATCTTATATTCCCGTACTGAAGGTTGAGTAGCGCATGACGAAGACCAATACTCCTCCGTGATACTATGTATGCGGGGTTCCACAACCCAGTACTCGGGTATTTGGAAGTCTGAATTCTGTGGTCAGGAGGACGATGCAATAGCCGCGGATGGGAATTAGTTTTGATGCTCGGATCCACAGCCGAGGATAAACATACAAGCTGGATGTATTTAGGCAAAGAGTCTGGATGTGGTATCAACATCGTGGGCAAAGCGATAGATCGTATACTACAGAGATATGCGGACGCTCGAGCAACTCCCAAGGTGATCGAGAACATGCTCGCAGCTCGGCTAAGTCAACCATCCTCCAACACACACTCACTTCGGGTACAACGGCTCCAACTCGACCATGCCATGAGTGGCGGATCCATTACTTGAACCATTGCGATAGACAATGGCTTTCCCATCTTCGACCGGCGGTAGGATATCTTTCCTGCCAGCGCGGATTGGTACATCGTCCATCTCGCCTTGCCAACCATCGTAGCCAGCATGCTTCAGCGCCAATTTCAGAAGCTGCAACTTTCCATCGGCTACCCAGGCAAGCCGCCGGTATCCTTTCGATTCATTCGGCTGTAAGGACTTCCTCTTCTTGACGCAACACTCGAGTAACCAGGATAGAAGGATAAGCGCCGGACTGAGCACGGCCACGAGTACCACTCCCGCGAGTGAGAAGGACTGATACGCATCTGTGCTTCGCGCCCGTTGCTGACGGCATAGATCGTTCATTGCATCGCTATCCTCCTCCGTCCAGCTGCTCGCAGCGACGACCGCAAGGTTTTGGGTGTCATTGGTGTACCAGCTGTTAGTCGGGAAGTCGACAATGCGGAGCTGGATATTGGCTAATGCTGTCTGGAACATCTGGGTGGCCTCCCTGATCCACTGATCGTTCGGCAAGTGAGGTGAGAAGAGGTTGGGAAGAAGGTCGTTCGCTTCCAGCGCACCTGCGTTCTGCCCGTAGGCGACGTCATACATGTGAGAATGTAGATCAGCCAGGAAGATTCGCTCGGCTGTTGCCAATTGTCTATCGTTCAAGCCGAGCGTAGTATATCCAGTCTCGTTGACGCCCGTGAGTGTCGAGCAAGCGAATGTCGCACTGTTACAAAGCTGTATCTGGTCGGCACAGGCCATGGTGGTGAAGTAGTAATCTGGTATGTAGTAAGTGGTGCCATGGTCCGAGCTGAGCACCTCTGTGTATGTTCTATTTGCGGAGAACATTGGATCCTCGGTCGGACCATAGTACCATACACTGTTGGCTGCGAAGAAGAACAATGTGGTGTCGGCGTTCTGCAAAGACAAGTCAGGAATGGTCATCCAGGAGCTTGATCCCGGCGATGGTGAGGCATAATGCAACATAGGACTATAGAAAACAACACTAATTAGCAGTAGCAGAGATATGGACAAGGCCCTCTGACCTCACTCACGTCATGGTGTACGGCGTCTCCTGGAAGGACTCCAGTTGGACATGTTGCCAGGTGTAATTGCCTCCTGTGCCAGGCAACACCCCAGCGTAGACCTGGAAGATCGAGTAATTGCCATCACTACGTGTGTCGGGCACAATGCGGGTGATGTCTGCCATGTGCAGCATGGAGCAAGTGGTTGCGATGCGGAAGCCGACTCGGTCATCTTCTCTGGCGTTGATACCGAGATGAGTGTGCGAATCTAGTATACCAGTGTCCAACATCACCGCCTGAACTCCATTCGAGTCAGCCCTACAGCGAGTAGCGAATGGAGAAGCCCTATCGCCGATGAGTTTACGAGTCAGCGAGTATCCCGGGTTTCCTTAAGGTTCCGGGGACGTCCCGGAGGGCCCCCAGGGGTTGTAGGATCAGTATACATACACAGTCGTATCGGAGGTAAACGGTAAGGACTGCATAGGTAGACTGGAGCACTCCAAAAGTCTTGTTCGTCGACCCATAGCACTCGTTCGCATACGCGCGAGCTTGCCGCATATCGTTGGTATGCTTTGCGTTGGAGTCGTACAGTGCCGTTCCATAGCTGCCAGTAGGACCACTTCTGGTGGACTCCAGTCCACAGTTGCTAGGTTTGAGCAAGACTTGGTTGATCTCGTATGCCTACACCAAGCAACATGAGGGTTAGCGTATGTCTCACACAACCCCGGACTGCTAAACGATGTCCCTGGTGTCCTTCAGATGGTCCACCTATCGATATACGTACTGGGACGGCAACCTTGCCGACAAAGATGCCAGCCATCGTGAAGCCAACTGCAATCGATAAAGCGGACAAGGCGAGACCCATGGCTCTCGACATGCCCTTGCTCTTCCCACGCCATGCCCACCCGATCTTGGTCAGGTCCATAGCACTGCCAAATGAGGTACCGGGGTTGCGCAGATAAACCTGTAGTTGGCGCGAAAGCGCATCCTGGGGTTCTGGACTGGAGCGGAGGTGGTGAAGTGCAAAGGATACGATCTTCCACGCCGCCTCACCAGCCATACGCACGACGATGGTGAGTGCGGAGATGATGAGAACGCCAGTCGCTGCAGGAACTGTGACGGTCGTCCCTGAGAAGACATTGGTAGAGTAATTGACCCTCATGACGGCTGGCGGTGCAGGCGATGGGCGAAAGTGATGATGAAATAGGATGCGTCGCGCTGAGGAAGCGCGAGATACTTGCGTGCATACTTATCAGGCTGCGTAGACCTTCATGGCAGCCTCGCTCAAGTGGGCGCACTTGGTGGCATCTTGCTGCGGTTATTGTTAGCATTATCCAGGCTCGAGGCGCTCAAAGGCGTCGCGTGTTCGCTCATCGGCCAGTGAACCTTTTGTGGCTGAGACGAATAGCATCGGCACCTCCAACTGTAGCCCCGAGACTGTGCATTGTTGAGTCGGGTGCCAAGAGGATGCCCGGACAAGAAGGCCTAGAAGTGGAAGTCGAGATGATTGTTTGCGGAATCGCGAAGCGAAACAGGGTGCCTGGCCAGCGCATTGGGAAGGTCAGGCCACCGGAGCTCAGACCGGGCGACTGCATATCGACGCCACCGTGGCCGAATGCAGGCAGTGCATGCTCGGAATAAAGCTATTGTTATCAAGACCGGCAAGACTCTCTCAAGTGTTCATCAGCTAACACATAGCACCAGGAGGAGCTCAAAGCGAAGCCCAAGAGAGCCTGTCGAGCACACATTACTACTATAAACACATCGTATCCTACACTGTTGCCCCGGGTATGATCCCAATGCGTCGCACTCATGCATAGATGCAGTCCACACCGCTATAACGCCAGGAAGCAGCAAGCGACCACTACTTGGCCATAACATCAACATACCTCCCCTTCTTCTTCCCCTTCACAGTCCCACCCTTCCTGGGCCCCGCAAGCAAATCATCAAGACTAGAAGCCGTGCTCATGCTCGTCGGCGGCCTACTAGGCGGCGCAGACGGCAAACCAGCTCCCTCACCATTCATGCCGGGCATCAGGCCTGCAACATCTAGACCCGAAGCAGGTGTGCTTGCGCGTGAAGGAGGGCCCGAAGCAGGCGCACCCAGTCCCGAGCCCATACCCGAGCCGGCGGTCGGTGGTCTGCTGTTCACCAAACCAGTACCACTCGAAACTCGGGAAGGCGGGCCAGAGGGCGGACCCATGGCTCCACTCGTCATTCTGCTGGGCGGTCCTCTTGGCGGAGGCGGAGTAGCAGCAGCAGGAGTTGAGGCTTCAGTGCCACCTTTCTTGTTCACCCATTTCTTGAGATTCTCATCATAGTAGAACGAGCTCTCTTCTCCAAGCTTTGCCCGGATGGGTTTGTTCAGCTCAGCACTAGGATCCTTCTTCTTGAACCACCCACCGAGCCACGAACCACTGCCTTTTTGACCCTGCTGTTGCTTATCGCCCTTGGCAGCGTCAGCTTCAGCTGCCTTCCGGAAAGCCTCGTCAGCTTCGCGGTCGGCTTGGGATTTCTTGAGGGCTGCTGCGCGTCTTGCGATCTCGTCATCGTCGTCATCCAGGTCCATGATACCTCGTTGCTTCGGCTGTGTCGCACTCTCGGCCTCTTCATCTGCCGCGGGTTCGGGCTGATAAGGCTGATACGAAGGCGGCTCGTAAGCAGTAGTAGGCGGCTCATACCCATTCCCACCAGCCGTCTCCGCATCGGGCGCTTCGGGATCATAGGCATACTGCTGTGGCATACCCAAACCGTTCGCTCTTGCGCCAAAAGCATCCTCTGCTTCCTCCGGTCCAGGCTGTTGTACCTGACCAGGCGGCTGATAAGCATACGGGCTCGGCTCCTGCGCCAAACTCGGGCTGGGCTCATAACTCCCCTGACTCCCCGGGTCCTGCGCTGAGCCTCTCCTAGAAGCCGAAGCGTAGGGAACCCCATAGTCAGAAGCAGCTCTACTCGCCTCCGGCCGCGGCACGTTCAGCCCTTGCATGCCCAGACCCGAAGGTGCCGCTGCAGATGGCGCATAGCGCGAGGACATCGCTCGTGGAGCAGACACTGGTCGTTGCTGTTCCATCAAAGGCACACCTAGACTACCTGCGGAAGCCGGAGGACTCATGAATTGACTCCCATCCCCCGAAGAAGGTAGACTCGAGGACAACTGAGGCGTATACCTCCCGGCAGCACCCACCGGCGCATCAGGCACAGGCTTCCCGTACGAAGGCCCGACCGGGCCATACCTCCCCTGCGGAGCAGTCGAAGGCATGAACCCAGCCATTGGCGCAGCAGAAGGAGTTGGCGGCATGGCGCCACCCATCATGGGGTTGTAAAGGTTCTCCCCACTGGCACTTCGACTCATCTCGCCGCTGACTCTACCAAAAGGTCCAGCACTGTCGTCTGCTGTCCCAGCGGCACCGGCAGTCGAGCCCTGCGCGTCATCATCCCCGGAGACGAATTTAGTGAACCAACTTGCTGCTCCAGAGGACACAGTCTTCATAGCCGGTCTCGAAAACAGGCCGCCTTTGCTGTCCTGCGGGCTTTGGCTCAAGAAAGCGCTCAAGTCTGCAACTGCTTGCGTGAAGACTGGGTGGTAGTACTGACTCGGCCTAGTCGTGCTCTGGTAAGCCAAAGTAATGTGATCGCAATACGTCTGCGCTTTGCTCTTGAGGCCACGGGCCGCCAGCTCTTGCGCATGAAGCAGCTTATACGACTGCAAGTGCGGTACGTAAAGCACCGCCGGCGCCGGCGAGACCAGTGTAGAAGCCCACTCATACACCTCCGTCAGCAGAATCGCATCCAGCTCGCTTCCAGCCACACTTCCATCTTCTTTAACATCCTGGTGGTTCGCACCAAGTAACACCCAGTTTGCCTCCGCATCATCTGCACCAAAGTGTTTCGCGAAGTGCCTCGAGAACAAAAAGCACGTATGCGCCGCTTCCACCCTTCCATAACTCGCAAGCAACTTCCCAAGCGCCAAAAGACTAGGCCCATCATTCGGCGTCCGATTGCTTACGACCAGTCCAAGAGTCTCTTTCCACTGATCCAGCCCTTCCAAAGCATTGACGGGTCCAGCGCCACCAACACTATCGCTCCTATTCACCAGCTGAAACCCAGCTCTCGCGCTCGGCGGCACAAGCTCGTCCACGCAGTCCTCGTTGTTGCCGGCAAAGACTTGGTAAAGTGCTGCTAGACTCCGGGCGTCTGCGCCTCCGGAGGCTTTGAGTTGCGATCGGACGAAGGACTGGACGATCTGTTTCCAGGTGTCTGGGCCCATGGTCGAAGCTATGAGCATGGCGTGACCCCATAACTTCTTTTCTTCGGCGAGGTAGACTGCGCGATCTCGTTGGCCCTCAAGCAACGCTTGTCGTAGTTGTCCGATCACGATCTTATCCACCGGCTCGCTCTGTATTCCCCCACTCGCAGACACCGGACTCTGCAACTCCATGACCTGCCCCATCTGCGCCAAATTCGGCAACAGGATCTTCCTCACTTCCTCATCGATCTTGGCATTACCCTCCAGCGCCCCATCATTCTCAACAAACAACCTCATAAAGTTCCACAGCACGACCTTCTCCTCTGCCCTCTTCTTCATTTGCCCTGGCACCTCAAAGCTAAGCATAGCACCCTCCCTCTCCCGTTCCAGATCCTCAATCTTCCCGCCCATCCACGCAAGGACTTCCTTCTTCCTTCCCCTCGCCTTCGCAGACAGGGGGCCCGGGAACTTGGCGTCCCTGTCGTCCAGCGGCAAGATATTACTAGCATCCTGCACCTTGACATCGCCAGGCGTGCACTTCACAGAAGGCCCTGCTTGGCCAGAAGCATAGAAGGGTGTTTGCTTCGGGAAGCTCGTTAGTACCGCTCCGCCGGCTGACCAGCGGAAGATGGGGCCTCCTTTCCATCGTTCGAGAGGGTCTTGGTTGCGCTCGTCTTGTGGGGCGGCGAAAGTGAGTTCGCGAGAGAATTGCCGTCGGTGTGGAAGTACTGGGCCCCCTCTTGGCTGTGAGGTCGGAGGTGTCGCTGCAGAATACTGTGTCGTGGTAGGAGGCATACTAGGTGTATACCCGCCAGCCGCACTCGTCGGTCGTTCCAATTGCGTCAAACCGGCATACTTCGGCTGCTTCATCGTCGCCCCCGGGGACTGCGTCCTCGGTCTCTGCGGCGGGCCCGACGGAGGAGGCTGAGCCTGCGAAGCCCCTGGTGGGGGTGCATGATTAACATGACTACCCATCACCACCTCCGCCCTCGTTCCACTTTCAGCAGGCTTAGGCGAGTACCTCCCACCACTGGGTACCTTCCTTGGTGGCGATAGCCCCGCATCTGCCGCAGGGGCGCTACCATTAAGTCGTGGCGGAGAAGTCATATCTCTTCTCGCCTCCGCCGGCAAAGGCGGCTGAGGTTTCTCAAGCGAGTAAGCGAGTGGACTCCCCACCCTCGGCGCGAAAGCATGGACGGGGGGTCCAGCGGAAGGCTGGCGTTTGACAGGCTGTGCTTGCGGAGCAGGGGAGTAACGCGAAGCTGCGGCAGGCTGTGTCGGGGCAGGCGAGTATCTGTTCGTTGGCGCGGCGGGAGGCGGTCGAGCTTGTTGTTGAGGCGCTGCCGAAGGTTGATCTGGGAGCAAGGGCATGCGCTCCGGCTGCCGGAGACCCAGATCCCCATAATTAGGGGCTGGGCCGGCTGCTGCTGCTGGAGCCGCCGGCTGCGGTGCGTACTGCTGCTGAGGCCGAGACTGCTGTTGCTGCTGCGGCGGAGGCAAAACCGGTGGAGCCCCCCTCGTAGGCCCCATCTGGGGCGTCCCAGGCAGTCTACCCATGTCTGGTGGGCCAGGGACTTGAGCAGCAGGAGCAGGCGTACCAGACTGAGGCGTATAAACCCCACTAGGTCTCGTCCTCAACTTAGGCGCGATAGGCAAATCTTCGAACATAGCGTTGGTAGACTTGAGCGTGCTCTTCGCTGATCCGGCCCCGCCCGCGCCATTTGGAGGCATACCATGGCTGGAAGTTGGCGGACTCGTACTACCCACACTCCCGCTCGTCCCTTGTGCCAAGCCAGAAGGCGGTAGCGGACCGGGTGGAGGTTGCGGAGGCAACTGCGCGCCGAAACTGCTACTACGTGGCGGTGGCATGGGAGGGGTCTGCTGCTGTTGTTGGTTCTGGGCTTGTCTCCGTCTGCCAGGTTTGGGGAGGTCCATAGGTAAATCGTAGGGGCTTTGGTAGCCGCCTTTCGACTTATCCGCGAAACTTTGAGCTGTCTGTAGACCAGGTCGTTGTAGCTGCTGAACAGGTTGTGCGGGCGGAGACGCAGAGGAGTTTAGGATATCGTAGAGGCCTGTATCTGGTGTTCCTGCTGATCTGCCGTGCTGGAAAGATTGCTGACGTTGGTTGGCGAAAGGTGCCGGTGCGCCGTACGGGTTCGATCGCGCAGACTGGTTACTTTGCTGCTGCGCGCTCGTTGGACGGTACTGATCCGATGTACTCCTGGGCTGCTGCTGCTGTACAGGTTGTGCTGGTTCACCCAAGAAGTCATCCTCATCCTCCAACAGCCCCTCTTCATCCTGATCTCCGAACAGCTTGTTCGTGTCGAGGTCGTTCGAATCATCCAGTTCTTCGAGTAGCTCGTCATCGTCCAATGCGGCTTGCCATGCCGCTGCGAGATCCTCCCCTTCTTCCGCTGGTGCTGACTCTGCAGCGCCATCAGGAACAGCCACATTGCCAAGGCTCTGCGCGGCCGCATCTGCCTCTACATCCGTTTGCTCGTCCAGCATACCATACGGGTCAGACGATGCCTGTCCGTCCAATAGCTTGCCAAACTCATCGTCATCACCATTCGCTGCCGGCCATTCTTGACTCTCAGATTGTGGCTTCTTGTCACCAAGCAGCTCCCCGAAAGTGTGATCGTCGCCCGTAGATGGTCGCTCCTCTGATATCGCTTGTTCTTGACTATCGCTCTGCGGTTTCTTGTCCCCCAACAGCTCCCCAAAAGTTTCATCATCACCAGTAGACGGCCTCTCCTCTGCTATCGCTTGCTCTTGTACTTGCGACTGCGGATGCGGTAGTGGAGCTTCAGTGAAGTTCGTCGTAAAGCTGCGATCGATATGCGGTGCCGCTGGGTGCGCTCTCGAGGGTGTTTGTTGCGGAGATGCCTCTGCATCGAGTGCTTGCTCAGGCTCTTGGTTTACACTATCATCAGGCTCTACTGTTGCTACCCCAGCAGCTTCATCAAACGTAGGCTGTCGGCTCACAAGACCAGGCGTAGGCATCGCCTCTTCGTCTTCGAGTAGAGAAGCCTCCGGCTCTTCATCTTGCGCTGCTTCCATCGCTGAGACCTCACCTTGGTGTTCGTATCGGTCTTCAGGATGCTTATCTGGCTCCTCCATCGCCGGAGAAGCAGCCTGATCCATTTGCTGTACCGACTCCTCTTGCTCCAACTCATGCTCATCTTGCGCGACATCAAGCTGCTCCGGCATAGTCTCCTCCAACTCTTGTCTTTGCTCCTCTACACTCTCCTCTGGCCCACCAAATACAGGAGCCTCTTCATCCTGCTCATGCTCCTCTGTCCCACCAACTTCGGCAAACCCCTCATCCTCCTCATGCGTATGCCTCGTAATCGGTCCACCAATCTCAGCGAAACTCTGCGGAGGCTTCCCTAAGTCCTCGGGAGTCGCAGCATGATGCCGGATATCCAACACGTGCTCTACGCTGATACTGCTCTTTCTCCTCTGAGCTTGCGCTGCCTCATCGTCGCCCACTTCGAGCCCTCCTTGCGCGTGTTCCTCGGGGAATGGTTGTGCATCATTTTCCTCACCATTTGGTTCAGGGTCAGGTATAGGATCAGAGGCCTGCGCCTGCTGTTTCTTCGGCGTCGCACCCGGATATCGATCGAAGAAGTCGTCTGTATCCTCGCTCTCAGGCACACTTTCAGTCTCCGGTGCGCTGTCCCTTGTAGGTGTGCGCTTTACTGCTGCCGCCTCGGTATGTGGTCGATGGGCTGGATTCCATGATGCGTTCTCGGTCCTGGGGGTTGTCGCGTGTGTCGGGTAGGCGTTGGCGAAATTTGGGAAACCGTCTTCGTCTGCCATCTTGATCTCAAGCACGGGAGAAACGGAAAGGGAGTATTAGTACTGCGACATGATTAGTCTGGCGATGCGACGGTATGGGTGGCCAGCTGGCTAAGGCCAAGGGATGACGAGGGCAGCTTTCGGGCGGAGGCGTACCGAATGCTTGAAGGCGCAAATAGAAGTACAAGAAGTTTAACGTCTCCACTGGGGGGTTGAGATCATCACAGTGGTCATCCGAAGATGCGCAAGCTGTGGAAAGGGGTGTATACTGCACTGTTCGTGTGTGTTGATGGCGATGATACGGCCATCCTGGAGGGAGCGCTGCGGCCGAAGCGGGAGTGCTGATGAACAGGGGGTCCGTGCACTCGCATATCTCAAGCACGTGAATGTTGCTGCCTCCGATGCGAGGACAAAGAAGCTGCAGTGACTCCTTACAAGCCGGCACACATTTGAAGCTGCTGGGCTGTCTGTATGATCGCATGAAGCATAGTAAGCACAGCATTGAAGTATCGAAAGAGCGGGGAAGCAACAGCACAACATCTCTCACGCCAGACGATGAGGGATGAGTACCCCATCGTACATGTCGGATGCAGGCTACCACAAGCCTCCTGGCCCGGATCCATACGCCCAAGACGATGAGGACGCGGACTTGGACCTAGACCTGGACGAGCTCGATCCAGCAACCACCAGCCGCCCTACCAACTCCCGCAGCAGCTATGACTTCGGCAGCCGCATACCCTTACGCAACCTTCGCTTTGGTGGTAGACGAAGAGCACCTCGAGATGAAGATGCGGAAGACTTGGAAGCACTAGTCGGACCCAACGACGAAGAAGAAGAAGCACGCAAGAGAAGCGAAGGCTTTGGAGGAGAAGGAGATGGTCTGCTCACGAACGACGGGGGCACACGCAAACACTATTCACACCAACGACTAGCATCTGGCGGCGACTTCTCAGGGTACGAAACGCGCAAAGGGATCTCGCGATTTTTACCGTGGAGTAAGCGGAGTACCTCCATTGCCTTACCTTCCTCCACGGCTGGCGAAGAGGCAGAAGATGAAGCGGACCCAGCAGCCAACCGAACAATCGCTATCGGAGCACAGAAGCAAGCTGCACGATATCCACCAAACGCCGTCAGCAATGCAAAATACACGTCTTATTCGTTCCTGCCGAGGACGCTATGGAATGAGTTCAAGTTCTTCTTCAACATGTACTTTTTGCTCGTTGCCCTCTCGCAGATTGTTCCGGCGCTGAGGATAGGGTATTTGAGTACGTATGTCGCGCCCTTGGCATTCGTGATTTGCATAACGTTGGGAAAGGAGGCGTACGATGATGTGTACAGGCGGAAAAGGGATAGGGAGGCGAATAGTGAGAGTTATAAGGTTCTGAGATTTGATGAGGCGGGCACGATTGGGGGAGAGGTGGGTGGGAGTAAGAAGAGGAAGATTAAGAGTATCTCTGAGCGGAAGAGAGGGAAGCGGAGACGGGTGGGGGAGGAAGATGGACGGTTGGCCCATGCAGAGAGGGAAGGGCAGGATACTGAGGATCAGGACGCCCCTTCTGCGACTGTTACCGAAGTGGTGAAGCCGAGCAGAGACTTGAAGGTTGGGGACGTGATCGTGCTGGGCAAAGATCAGAGGTTGCCGGCTGATGTGGTTATACTCAAGAGCTTTGCAACCGAGAACGCGACTCCCAGTGACGGAGTCGAAGTCGAGGAAGCAGAGTCGGATACCACGCTGGTAGACATGGGCGATGACGCATCGGCGCCGGACAGCAAACTCCGGCAGGAAGCAGCGGCGGGCAAGGGGTTGAGCGATCGGGCTACGACTGAAGATCCCTCAGGTGGCGGCGAAGCCTTCATCCGGACAGATCAACTGGACGGAGAAACAGACTGGAAACTACGACTGGCCTCGCCTCTCGTGCAAACACTTCCCGCGAGCGAGTACGTTCGTCTACAACTCACGGCCGGCAAGCCAGATAAGAAGGTCAACGAGTTCGTCGGCACCATCTCACTCCTACCGAAACAGCGCAAGGGTGCATACGATCCAGCAGAACCTATTAAACCCGAGGACTCCAGATCCGCCCCCTTGACAATCGATAACACAGCCTGGGCCAACACCGTCCTCGCGTCCAGCACTACCGTCCACGCCATAGTAATCTACACCGGCCCCCAAACCCGCGCCGCTCTCTCCACCTCACCGTCCAGGAGTAAGACTGGGCTACTTGAGTACGAAATCAACTCCCTGACAAAGATCCTCTGCGTCCTTACAGCCGTCCTCTCGATTGTGTTAGTCCTGCTCGAGCGCTTCGAAGCAGTGGAGGGGGATAAGCGAAAGTGGTACGTGGCTTTCATGCGCTTCCTCATCCTTTTCAGCACTATCGTCCCCATATCCTTGCGGGTGAATCTGGATATGGGCAAGAGCGTTTACGCATATCTTATCCATAGGGATGATGGTATTCCCGGGACGATTGTAAGGACGAGTACGATCCCGGAGGATTTGGGCAGGATCGAGTATTTGTTGAGTGATAAGACGGGGACGTTGACGAGGAATGAGATGGAGTTGAAGAAGGTGCATGTGGGGACTGTTAGTTATGGGGGGGAGGCTATGGAGGAGGTACGCTCGTATGTGCGGCAGGCATTCGCATTGCCTGAAGATGCGGACGAGAACGCGCTTTGGACCCCCGAGGCTGGTTTTGGGAGCTTGCAAGGAGCGACCAGGACGAGAAGGGAGATAGGCACGAGGGTGAGGGATCTGGTGTTGGCGTTGGCTTTGTGTCATAACGTTACGCCTACGTCTGAGACGGATGATAGCGGGCAAGAGGTTATCGGCTACCAAGCAAGCAGTCCTGACGAAATCGCTATTGTGCAATGGACCGAAGCCGTAGGTCTCCGCCTCGCACACCGCGACCGCAAGAGTATCACCCTGCAATCCACGCACGACGGCCGGACGGTGGTAAAAGTCGAGGTCTTGAGCGTCTTCCCTTTCACAAGCGATAGCAAGCGCATGGGTATTATTGTTCGTTTCCTCCCGTCCACCACCACCACCACCACCACCAGGCAGAAACGAGGAGATGACTCTGGAGGCGATATAGTCTTCTACCAGAAGGGAGCCGATACTGTCATGTCCTCTATCGTGGCTTCCAACGATTGGCTGGACGAAGAGACGGGGAATATGGCGAGGGAAGGTCTGCGCACGCTGGTTATTGGCCGTAAGAACCTCTCCCCCGGACAGCACGCTGCGTTCAGTAGTGCCTACCACGACGCATCGCTTAGCTTCAAATCTCGGGACACAGCTATGAGGAAAGTGGTGAAACAGCATCTAGAGAAGAGTCTGGACTTACTGGGGGTGACGGGTGTAGAAGACAAGCTGCAACCGAACGTCAAGCCCAGTCTCGAACTACTAAGGAATGCAGGGATAAAGATCTGGATGCTTACAGGCGACAAAGTCGAAACGGCCCGTTGTGTAGCCGTCTCCTCCAAGCTCGTTAGCAGAGGCCAATACATACACACGGTGTCCGGATTGAAGAAGAAAGAAGCGGCGCTCGACGCACTAAGCCTCCTCCACAACCAAACAAACGCCGCACTCCTCATCGATGGGCAGAGTCTGGCACTGTACCTCCGCCACCATCGAGAAGCTTTTATATCGATCGCCGTCCGTTTGCCGGCGGTGATTGCGTGTAGATGCAGTCCTACGCAGAAGGCTGAGATTGCTTTGCTCATCCGCGCTTACACTGGGAAGCGGATAGCTTGTATTGGTGATGGAGGGAACGACGTCTCGATGATCCAAGCTGCAGACGTAGGAGTCGGCATCGTGGGAAAAGAAGGCAAGCAAGCCTCTCTCGCTGCGGACTTCTCGATCACGCAATTCGCCTTCCTCACGAAATTGCTGCTCTGGCATGGCAGGAACTCATATAAGAGGAGTGCGAAGCTGGCGCAGTTTGTGATGCATCGCGGGCTTATCATCAGTGTCTGTCAGACTGTCTTCAGCGTAGCCTCCTCGTTCGAACCGATTGCGCTTTATCGGGATTGGTTGCTCGTGGGATACGCGACGGTCTACACTATGATGCCGGTCTTTTCCCTCGTCCTGGACCGGGACGTCGATGAAGGGCTGGCGAACCTTTACCCGGAGCTTTATAAAGAGTTGACTACGGGGAAGAGTCTGAGCTACAGGAGTTTTTTTATTTGGGTCGGTATCTCGATCTACCAGGGCCTTGTCATTCAAGGCGGGAGCGAACTTCTCATGCCCTCTTACATCTGGGCTTCGAGATCCACCAACCCCGGTGCAGCTGGTGCAGAAGTCTCGACGGACACGGTGGGCTTCAAACGCATGGTTGCGCTCTCATACTCCGCGCTTGTGGTAAACGAGATTTTGATGGTGGCTATTGAGATTACGACATGGCATCCTGTTATGATCTTCTCCATCTTGGGAACCGCGGGGATCTATTTCGGCAGCCTGCCGTTTTTGGGGCAGTACTTTGACCTGGGCTTCTTGGTGGAGGTGGGGTTCTGGTGGAGGTTCGTCGCTGTGACGTGTGCGAGTGTCGTGCCGGTTTATGCGGGAAAGATCATAAGAAGGACGGTTAGGCCGCCGAGTTATCGGAAGGTTAGGGGTGTTTAGGATGTGTATTCGTACAGTTGACGAGCTTAGTGTTCCAATCTTCGATCTTCAGTCACGTGTCGGGCAAGACAGAGCGCTGCTGCGAACTTTGCTGACGTTGATAGGTGAGCCGAGACCGATTGCGAGGCCCGGACGCCGAGAGCGGGAGGATCCAACCGCATCTCACGCCTGCAAATGCGCCTCTCAGCCCTCGCATTCTTCAACGATTATCCTTCTTCAGCTGCCAACAAGCTGTGGAGCGCATTTCGCACCTAAGGCGTGCCGTACGGGATCGGTTCAGCATTCATTGGCCCCGCCGCCCCTCCTCTCGGCGACTTTCCACATACAAAGTCACCGCGACCGTTTTTTGCACTTCTCTTTCCGCTCTGAAATTACTGCATCAGCTCTCACAATGGCAAACGGTCTCGACGCAACAGGCTCAGCAGCTGCTGTTTTGCAGGACTGTTCCGCAACGGTAGTCGAGGCCCTATCCGCCGTCCAACAGCGGTATGCTGCGGAACGCGAAAAGCGTCTACGACCGGAAGGACTGGACCAGTACATTGATCTTGAAAGCTCAAACCGCTTCAAGGACTACCAGGGAGATCCATGGGTAGATCATGCTGCTCTCAATGCGCAGGAACCTGTCTTGAGGGATGCTGACCATACTAAGGTTCTCATTCTCGGTGCTGGCGTCTCCGGCTTACTGTTTGCTGTACGCATGATGGAGGCTGATATAGCTGCCAACGGTATCCGCTTGGTTGACTCGGCGGGTGGATTCGGTGGTACTTGGTACTGGTAAGCGAAGTAGTCCCGGTGGTGTCGCAAAGGGGCATGTGGCAAATGACCGTCCGCTAACACCCACGCAGGAACAGGTATCCGGGACTCATGTGCGATGCTGAAAGCTACATCTACATGCCTTGAGTCAAGGAGCTCGACTACATGCCGAAGCACAAGTACGCATATGGAACGGAGCTGAGAGCACACGCCGAGAACATTGCCGATAACTACGAGCTACGTGAACAGACCGGTCTCCGATCTGAGGTCACCAGCATGAAGTGGCTGGAGGAGAAGAAGACTTGGCAAGTGGCCATGAGGCATAATCGTGGTCCTGGCCATGACATCTCATCGATGACAGTGATTGCGCAGTACGTAGTCATGGTCTCTGGCTTGCTCAACCATACTCAGATACCAAAAACGTCCGGCCTTGATTGTTTCAAGGGCCACATGTTCCACACCTCCCGCTTCGACTACGCCTACACTGGCGGCTCGCCTTCAGACCCAACACTCACCAACCTCAAGGACAAGAGAGTTGGCATCATCGGAACGGGCGCTACAGCGGTTCGATTAGTCCCGAGGCTAGCGAAATGGGCCAAGCATCTCTACGTATTCCAGCGCACCCCGGCATCCGTTGATCGTCGTCATAATCACCCAACGGATGTTATGCAGTAGGAGAAAGAGGTTGCCACGAAGCCTGGCTGGCAGGCCGAGAGGCGTTGCAACTTCCTCGATACCCTGTCTTCATACTGCTACCCTAAGCCTGCAGACGACACGGTCAATAACGGCTGGTCTCGCTCTCCGTCCATCGGAGCGCTGTACGGCGCACCTGGCAGGGGCATACTGGCTATGGAAGAGATACCCGCACACGTATCAGGCCTGCACGCATTGGACTTGGTGCGATAACAGAGGATCCGTGGCAGAGTCGATGACATTGTCAACGACAAGAAGACGGCGGAGCAATTGAAGGCGTGGTGCGCAAGCTGGTGTAAGCGACCTTGCTTCCACGATGACTACCTCCCCGCATTTAACAGAGAGCACGTCACTCTGGTAAGCGAGCCAAAAGGTGTTGACCGCATGACAGAAACTGGAGTGGTCGTTAGCGGCAAGGAGTACGACGTCGACTGCTTGATCCTGAGCACCGGATATCGAAGCCCTTTCGTCGGCAGTCCTGCAGGCAGCATTGCTGTCACTGGACGTGACGGGCATACACTGGACGCCAAGTGGTCGGAAAAGATTGCAACCCTGCATGGGCTCTACACAAATGGATTTCCGAACCTCTTCTGGCCAGGGCCATCACAAGCGGCTTTGGATGGAAGTCTTACATACTATGCTGAGCAGATAGCGAGACATGTCGCATACATCGTCTCGGAGTCAAGCAGACGAGCTGCAAGTGCACCAGTGTCCGTGGAACCTTCCGGTCCTGCTGAAGAAGCATGGAGCATGCAGGTAGTAGCTAGGGCGGCCGCTTTCGCGGCAATGGCCGGATGCCTGCCATCCTACTACAACAACGAGGGCGAAGCTGACCGCGAAGGTGATAGCCAGGAGGAGATGGTGAAGAAGGCCAGGGGTGCAGGGTACGCGAACGGATTTCGAGATTATGTTAGTATATTGGAGAAATGGCGTCAGGCGGGAGACATGGAAGGAATGAAAGTTGTCCTTAGTGGTGAGATTGAAGGCCTTTGAGCGTTTGGCGGTGTGAGCGCACGTCTATTGATGCTCTGACTACTCAGATGGAATCATCGTATGCCAGAACAAGTCTGTGAGAATGCATCTTGCCGCTCGCGATCCCAACTACAGAGCTGTAATGTTACACGAGCGACCTGTACAGAACTCTATCGCCTGCGGACAGTCTGAAGATGGCGGTAAACTGACTCTGAGAGTCTCGCTTCTCTTGACTTCGTCTTGGCCGTCTAGAGAACGCTACATCTGCCCAACATCGATTCGGTATCCAGGAGATAGCGGCAGTGTTTTCTATCACAGAGCACTAATTTAAGGTATGCTACTTGATGGATTTTCTCGTCAGCTGATCTCCCACGAGACTGCTGCATCGCCACAGCCGCTGTTCTGCCTGCTCATGTGTACAGAATCAGTGTATCGAGCGGAGGTTGTCGCATCAGCATCGCTCTATGAGTTCCCGTTTGACGAATATCATCTGGGCGCGGCCGCGTGCGCATTACAGGGCTCCCACCAACTTATTGGTGCAGACCGCGATCTTACCAGCCGCCTTCAATTCCCATCATCGGGATCAAAAGAAGAGTGTGGTTCAATGGTACAGGAGAAAAGAAAGATCACGAACGGAGGCGGAATTGACTTTTCCCCGCGTCGTTGTTGTCACCGGATCTTGTTTCGTCCGATCGCATTTCCTTTGCCCCGAGTTGTAAGAATGCTTAATGGTTGACCTATGCATTGTACCTGCATGGTAACCTTGACCTGATGTCCATCCGCGCGGGACCTCCTCAAGTTAACCTTCGCGCACACATTCCCAATGCGAGATAAGGGAAGAGGGAACGAGCGCCTGCAGTCCATTAGACCTTTCACGAGTTCTAGACCCGACGACAATCCTCGATGTCGATGGAAGAATCCCTCCTCAGCTAGCCAATTCCCGTTGCAACCCACCACGAGCACGATAACAGCTACCACCAGTACAACCGTACGTACGCCACCGGTGCGCGTATGACTACACGAGTCAACCCTAGCTGATAGCCTATGCCGTTCAAGACACGCACAGTTGCGACCGTGACGACTCCAAAAGTAGTGGCCACCGTCGTTTCCATGTAAGATCGTTCAGGATCCCAAGATCCGGAGGCTCAGCTGACTGCTAAGCAGTGTCTCCGCTTCCCCAAATACCCAAACGGCCACAGTTACTACAATTACCCTGCCTACGACAGTCGCCACGAGTGTAAGAGTACTCGAAGGCATTGAGGATCCGGACGTCAGAAGACTAACTCGAAACTTCAGGAAGTCACTACTACCGAAATCGACACCGATGTAGAGTCGGTGACAGCGGCGTCTACCCTAATAATTACGAAGAACTTCAAGAAGGCCAAGCGCGATGCCACGACGAAGCCGTCAACTACGACAAGTAAGCCAAGCGCGACGACGACTGCAACGCAGAAGCCACCATCAACTACTAGAACGACAAGCAAGAGCCCTAAGGATCTAGTATGGAGCAGCCTGTTTTCCGAAGCTAGCGGTGTCCTTGGCACAATATGTACCTGCATCGAGAGTCGCTCGACGGTGTTGGTGACCGTGAGTTCAACGAGCTGTTAGTCCTCTACTGGTGGTCAGGTCTGATTGTCCTTCAGTCCACTCCCTTTGCGACCGTGAAGGTCACGGCCACCACTGCATCCAGCGTCACGGAGACCGACACCACGTAAGCCTACCGCTGTCTCAACTCCGCAGAACAACATGCTGAACCCTGGTAGAAGCGTTACCCCAACTGTGACCTTGTCTGTCACATCGACGGCGTTCTCGAGCGTCACAGAGGTACGTGCATTAATACCGCGTCCAAACGACAGCATTGCATAAATCCATGCTCACAATTGCGCACAGACTGATACTGTCTTTTCGACAACGACAACGACCTCCACAACTACGGTGGCGACAGTGGAAACTACGCAAACGGTGCAGACATTGTGCGTATCTTGTGCTGCACAACCAGCGTGCGTTTGGGGGTCGCCAGACTGACATCCTACAGTAATGCGGCACCGTTTTGCAACGACCCGAACCCTGATCAGGGGACTCAGGGCACCGGCGGTTGTAGTTCGAGTTGCTATTGCGATCCGGAGAACCAGGACCCGACAATAGGAACGTGCAGTACTTTTGGCCCCGCAGATGGCTGTGATAAATCATGCTCCACCGACATGGACTGCGCTGCCGGTTATAGCTGTAATACCGGCTACCCGGACATCAGGTGCGGGAGTCCGCAGTGTGTAAGTGGGGCAGGGTGCACGTTATCGTACTCTCCTTCAAAGATGCTGTTTGCTCGCAATAGGGTGCCCGCGGCTAGCGGTTTAAATAGGATAAAGAAAGGGAAAAAGCATAGAGTTCCGGCGCCGGACTGCCGTTAGCTGCCTCGTAATCCTAGGTATAAGGGTCGATAGATATACTTAATAGTTTTCTAGCTAGCTCGTACTACTTAAGAGGCCGTATAGTAAGCTATATACCTATTTAGCTACGAGTACGTACTCGTAGGAAAGAGGAAAATAGATAGCTTTATAAGTATAGTATTTAGCTATATTAGTTAAGTATTATAGCGCTATATTTATCTTTAGAGTTTAGAGTTTTAGAGTTTAGAGTTAGAGGTTCTAGATTAGTAAGTAGAACGCACGCTTTACTAGAGTAAGAATAAAGTATAGCTATCTTAGCCTCTAAAGAATACTTAGAATATACTAACTTGTCTTAACTAGGCCTTTCTAGCTTAGAAGAATTAGACTAGTAGATACTCCTTTCTTAACTAGATCGTATTCTTACTACTAGAGCGAAACTTAGAATAACTATTACTTAAGAGTATACCTTTAGTATCTATTACTTACTTAAAAGTAGAGTAATACTACTATAAGTAACTATAACCTACTACTATAATATAGAATTACTAAGTTTATTAGAAGAAGGTCTATTATTATACGCTATCTAACTATAGAGTCTTCTTCGAATATACCTAAGAGATTATAGAGTTTAGTAGAGTTTAGCTATAATATAGAGAGAATTTATAGCTTACTCTTCTTATATACGCGTCTAGAAGCTCTCTACTAGAATCGTATATAAGGTTTTATCTTATAACGTACTTAAGTTGTTCTTTAAGCTACTATTAGAGATTAGCTTCTTAAGATACTTAGAGCCTACTATAACTATCTCTTATAAGATATTAAGAGTAGCGAATTTACTAGAAGGTAAATTATTATTTTATTAAGATAGGTAAATACTCTTTAGAAGTTTACTATAGTATAGGTATAACTCTATAAGAGAGACTTAGTACCTAGCTAGAAAGCGAGCTATAATAGTAAAGTATAGATC
>JAKLLW010000400.1:0-35492 GCA_022814695.1 Neocatenulostroma microsporum
CAGCATAGTCAAGGCTTCTTTGAGCCTTCACTTCCTCATGCCAGTAACTCGGGTTTGAGCGCGTCGCAGATCGCTGCCCAGGCGGCGATGCAACATGCTTCGCCACCTGCATCTCAAGCCAATGAGCGCAAGCGGTCATACCCTGGACTGGCGCCCATCAACACATCTGGTGACAGCAGTCGAAGACCAAGCGCAACGCAAAGTCCACAAGTAGCTTCAGCAGGCGGACTGCAGTATAGCAATGGCACGCTGGGCGGCAATCGTCTCGCAGCAACAACAGCGGCGAATGTGGCGTTTCCCAACGGCAGAAGTCCTTTGCCATCACCAAATGCCACCGTACCGAAGTCTTTCCAGCCCATGGGCCCACCTCCGGACAAGGAGCCGAAGAGCAAAAGCTCGAAGATGAAGCTCTTTTCTAAGCCGAAGAATATCAGCTTGTCGAAGGATAAGGAAGGCAAGGTCGCACCAAGCGTACCGTCTCCCGGCAAAGCCAGCATAAGCTCGAATCTGCTTCGCAGTGGCTTCGCGAATGCGTCGACGACCAGTCTATTAGAACCACCCAGTTCGAGCGCAAGCTCGATATACTCTTCCGCGAATGCTTCAACCTCAACCTTGGTGCCAGCTAATAGCGAAAGGGAGAAGGAGAAGCGGTATCACTTCCTCTCTCGGCAGAAACACAAGCTCAAAGATGAGCCTTCCCAACTTCCCTTATCGTCTGCGCACTCGAACTCACAACCCACGAATCCGGACAGGCCTCAGCCGCTCTACTCATTCACACCGGATTCACCAGGACCAAACAGCTTCTCCAAGTCCATGTCTGGCTTTGACTTACGGCACGGTGGCAAAGCGCTACGTGAGAAGAAGAAAGAAGAGAAAGCTGCAGCCGCTGCGGCTAGGTTGGACCTGACTCCCTTGACTTCTGTCGTTTCCAACGTATCTGCGCCCGGGCAGGCTGAACGAGATCAGTACCTAGGGCCGACTCAGTACGATACCTCGCTGGGGCCGCCTTCTAGCAGTGCAGCGAGCGTCTTCGGCTTGCCAACAGACAGCACCGTATCGCAACAAGCGTTCAGTAACGTTGGCGCGCAGATGGGCTTGCCAGGGATTGGCCCTGACGATGCTTGGCCGCTGCTCAAGGCTCGCCTGCTGAACCTTTTCTCGGGCGAAGACTTGCGAACACCCATTGAGGACTTCAACATGCTGGTCAACGTCCATATGCGGAGATGCATACAGCGCAAATCACCCATTGTGCTGGTCGAGGATGTCAGGGAGCTACTGCAGACTGGCTTCATTTCGCTATCGCAGACCCTACGAGGCGTGCCAGACGATCGGCTGGTACCAAAGCTGGTGGAGATGTGGATCGGTGTTTACGGAAGCATCTTACCATTCTTACAAGCCGTCTTCTTGCCTCTGGACCTGGAGTTCAAAGGCAGAGGCGTCATCATGAGCGTACGAGAAGCGCAGGAGTTCTGGGGTGCCATGCCGGAAGCTCTCAAGTCTGACGAACGGCCCTCTTCGGCAGGCGGTACTATGCGACTACCCACCTTAGGCGAGGAGCTAGACGTCAGGCGCATTACTCTTATGTCATTCCGGGATACCGTGATTCTACCACGGCAAGAGGCTCTCATGGCTACGTTCAGCAGGTTGTCCCTGGAGAGCATCAATGCTGCGACATCGCCAGACCCCAGCAGAGAGGGTCGTATGCATGCTAAGAGCGATCTCTCGGGCGCTGGTGACAGACCTGGGACTGCTGGCAGTCTCAGTCCGCATCTTAGCAGCTTCAACTCGCAAGCGTCGACCTTGCTAGACGCCGCAAGTAGCTCTTCGGGCGGTGCAATGAGCCTAGCAAGCAGGAGTCGAGCGACGTCTAACACATCCGCAGGATCATTTGGCACCAGTATGCCTCATCTGAGCTCGCCTCTGGGCCCTCCAGGGTCTTTCAGTGCTACGAGTCCAGCCTCCCATCCTACTTTCACGGATCCCGCGAAGGTCACGGAGACGGTCGGCATCATGCTGCAGTGTCTGTACGTACTGGCCAGTTGCCAAACTGGAGACGTCGGTCAGGGTGTGGTGGAGCGGCTTACCGGTGCGCTTAAGTACAATTGGCTGGGAAGGGGAAGGACGGGTCGCGATCGCAGAGGTTTCGTGGGCATGAAGGCCAATCAAAGGGTTGGCCTAGTGGGCGCATGATGATTGTTCAGATAGCAATAGTCTTGGTTAGCTATGACAGGTCGACGAAATTCGGTGACTTGAGTAGTACCATGCTGAAGCACGAATATCACTTTACTGTCTCCGTATGAAGCTGTTCCGTTTTGTGCAAACTTGGATAGCAACGACAATGCCTGCTTTGTGAAACTAGCCAATACCGAGTCGCAGCCTTGCTGTACTGAGCCACACTCCTCCAGCCTCAAGAAGCAAGGCCGCTGCAGAGACAAGGATGCTTGCGTCCGCAGAGATAAGGCAAGTGTTGAGCTTATTCCGACTCCAAGTGTCATTCATTTCTATCTGAATGCATCCAGAGTGTTCTTCACAGAAGACCTTGCCGCTTTCCCATCCCATCACACAACTGCAGCTTCTCCTCGGCCGACGAGCTGCCTACGCGGGTACTTCAACGTCACAAGCCTACCTCCTAACCGACATAGCCCCTCAAATGCTTCCATGGGAGTGCTATGTTGATGAGGTGGCCTTGTTCCTCTTCTGCCAGACTTCGCCAGGTTCCAACATACAAAAGACGACACTCACTCGGCTCTCATCCTCCTGGTTGCGCAGCAGTACGCGCCTGTCATCGCCTTCTCGGCCTTCCTGGCAATCAGAAAGCACCATGTACGTCCTTCGCTCTCCGTCCTCGCTGATAAATAGCAACTTTATTGCCGTCTTCTCTTCGAGCGCCGGTGACAGGTATAGCGACCGCACGATAGGCGTGAGGTAATCAAAGAGCCCGTCGAGGAGGAGGTCAATTGGCGCTCTGGAGTACCTCCTAATTGATGAGGCGATCAAACGGCACGCCGGAGATCTGAAGCGTGTTTCTGTAAAGGCCGGCTCGACCACCGTTTCCCAAGGGATAGGTCCCTCCACGAGATAGCGTCCGGAGTCGGCCTTGCCAGTCGGAAGCGATATCTGTACTTCCACATTGCATCCTTCATGCCTTCATGGACAGCCTTACAGACCTGCACCAGCGCGAATGCGGATTGACTCGGACGATTAGACACCCACTTTGTGGCGTACGACACGGCAGCGTTTCTGATGCGCAATGGTTGGCCAGGATGAGAACTGACGTACTCGTCGTATACCATCAGTCGAAGCTCTTCGGGAAAACATGGATCCATGAACCGGAATGTGCGCTGTACCTGGGTTTCGTTCTCAGGCTCGTGGATTGTCCTATCCCTTTCCGTCTTAAATTATTGATCGCACGCGCGTGGGTCGCCGGAGGTGTGCATCTCTGTCATGATAAGGGAGTGGTGGTGGTGGTGTAAAAGGTCGGTACGGCTTTCAGTAGCTGAGCGACTCTTGGTGGTGCGCAGTTCCGACCTTCTTCTCGGGTCAGGTGGATGAAGCGGTAGGTTCATGGGCGATGGACTGATGCACGATCACAAAATAATTCGCAGTACAGGCGTTGTGCTCGGCAGCCAGGACATCGGAATGGATGTGGTGGTGGCGGTACAAGCCTCTCCCACGTAATCACGCACCATAATTTGGTTGGTGTGTCGGTCTCAACCAAAAACTTGGTGTTGCTAAAAGGTACAGACACCATTGACGTGTTGCTGACGAGGCAGATGGTAAGGCATGGATCAAGATCTCGTTGTACATCATCGTACTCTGGAACTATCAGCCGCTCGCTACCTAAAGACTATTACAATTAACAGCACCATGAGAGGTGCATGGAAGTATATCTCCAAAGCGCCTATACTCATCGCCCATGCTCGTTTTGGTATCATCGCAAAATCATGACCATCCCGTTCTCTGAGCTCCCAAGCCATGCGTGAGCATGACCATAGTGAGCTCATCTCGATATATTTCATCATTCCGCTCTTGACCATAGGTTCGAGCGAGCCGTGCTGGCACACTGAATATCGTGCGCTTACAAAGCGAGGAGGGCAAGCATACCGGCACCGAGGATACCCGGGACGGCAGTTGCCATAGCACCGGCAGCCGAAGAGGAGGATGCACCAGCAGCGCCACCAGTGGTAGCAGTGTTAGTTTCGGTCGCGGTGTCGGTGCCGGCAGGGACGACAGTCGTGTCAGCGGCGTTGCGGGAAGAAGTAGTAGCGGCGACAGGGAAGATGGTCACCGCACCACCGTTCGCGTCGGTGGAGGTCGTGAGAACAGTGCCGCTGGAGACACCGCTGCCTGCACCTGGAGCCACGGCAATGGTGGTGCTGCTGATCGCCGCGGTACCGTTGCCAGCAATGATCGTAGTCGAACCGGTCGTGGTGGTGTAGGAAGAACCAGATGCGGAGACTAGAGCAGTGAGCGCGGAGGTGGTGAGGGCAGAGACACCGCTAATGGCGGCCGGGATGATTGTGTTCGTCACGCTAAAAGGTATATCAGTGCCTGAACTTCTCATGCCGGTTAAGTAGGCGAACTTACGCAGTGGTGACGGTGGCAGACACGGAGGCAGTATCAGTAAGGCTTACTCCGGAGGCGCCCGCGAGAATGGAGGTTGCGGTGCCAGTGACAACGCCCGGGGTGGCGGTAGCAGAGTAGGATGCGAGAGCAGCTGCGAACCATGTAAGCAAAAGCCAATGGCGCGTGATATCTGGACACAACTTACTTGTGCAGTAGGTGAGGCCGAATTGGATGACGGTGTCAGCAGTCATGGCGTTCGGGCATGCCTCGTTCGCGCAGTCACGGACACCGTAGCCAAAGTCGGGCTGTGTGCAGTAGCAGGTAACGTTGCCAGTCGAGCATCCAAGGTTAGAGCTGGCGATCTGGATCATGTTGGTGATGCAAGTTTGCTGTCCTCACATGTCAGCATTGCAATCGCGACACAAGGGAAGCGAGCAGTTGCGATGAACGACTTACACCGCACTGGGGCAGCGAGCTGATGTCCTGAGCAACAGCAAGAGCCGCGCCGGCGAGGAGAACGAAGGAAGTCTTCATTTTGGATGTGGTGGGTGAGTTGGCGGTTGAGTTGGAGCGGGTGTTGATGTTGCTGAGATATTGATGCTGATGCCGCTGTTATACTCAATGCTGCCTGACCTGGGGAATTGGGCTGGTGATGATGGCTGGAAGGTTCTTGTCGTGCAGTGAGGGGAGGAAGAGGAGAAGGTGCAGGTTGGTGGTAGGAAAGTTGAGGTGAAGGAGCTTCTAATGTGGCTTGCCGCGGGTCTATTGGCACGGCAGGTACAAAACGTCAAGCGTGGTTCACCGACCACCGTGCCTCTCACATGTCTTGCTTTGAGTTACTCTCCCGACGTTGCGATCGCTGTTGGCGTTGCCCAGCCGCCTGGAACTATTCCTTGTTTCGTCAAAGGAGCACCTTGGAGCTCCCCTGCACGGTACGCGCCGCGTCTTGTGCCTGCCCAGACTTCACTTTAAGATGCCGCTAACGCAGAGCTGCATCGGCGCTTGCACGCTGGTGGCCGTGGTATAAATTGCTCTCCGCAAATTAGAGATCGAGCGGTGCGACATTTGATACAAATCAGTGGCCGGGGAACGGAAGTACGAAGTGAAGAAACAACGATATAAAATTGATGTGTGAACCAGTACACAGTGTGCGACTCGCCCCCCAGCACCATCCCGCTCACATCTTGGCTATACCGACCCCCCATGCGAATGGTGAAACTTCATTTACGTCGTGTTGTGGCGTCAACGGATCGATTCGCAGCATGGATTCACTTGGCTGCAGGGCGCCGTCCTGCATAAAGTGCCGGGCTGTGGCTGTCACCCTGCCACGCATCACAGCAACAACCGCGTGGAGAGCTCGCGCATGCTCGCGTATGCTCGCGTAGAAGAGCAGGTCTACCCATGTCCTGCTGAGTGACATCAATTTGTGCGATCTGGACCGCAAAGGATTCTTTTGCAGCTTCCGGACAGCTGCGATGCTTTCACCAAGATTGAGGGGAGATGACCCGGTTTTCGGGCAGCGCGACACGAGATGCCTGTGTGGCTGGTGAACTGAGCCTCTCATCTCAATTGCAATTTACCAAGGTTTTCTAACGTCTTCGTTTGCAACACCCTCGGCCTGTTGTGACTGTTCGTTCGTCCTTTTTCGCGTCTCAAACCAAATTGCTCATCTGTCGCAGTATCAAGGTGCTTTCTGCTCGCCCGCGGCAGGTCACAGCCAAGAGCAAACGAACTCAAGAGCTCTCCGCGGTCGCGAAACCGTCTCCGATGAGATGAAGGCATCGTGCATGGCCAATCATGCAGCTCCCATGCGCGTGGCTGACTACTTACGCCGCGGAACTCTATTGCGTCATTCGCATGTGCCTAGATCAACAGTCGTTGGTTGTTCGGGCGACAGCGAGCTTTGATGAACAACACCCACGATCTTAACATTACCGCCGAAGCACCACCGCCTCTACAAGGATGGATATCGGGCTTCCATCACCCACACGTCAGGCTGTTGTCCAAGCCTTCGTCCTCGATCAGGCCTCACCAAGTCTTCGACTCATGTCTCGGGTAATATGCGCAGGCGTTGCAGAGGTAATCATGCGGACACAGCGCACAAAAGCAAGCCCACTGTGATATCAGCACTGAAGATATCGGGCAACTATCTTACAGCAGATAGCTGGTCCTCACCGCCATGACGGTACGTCCGATGACAGCGAAGCGTGGGCACGAACGAGATGCCGCAAGACCGACGATGGACGAGGTCAGCTTTCGACAAATCTGAAGTACCGCAAGCAATGTTGGAAAGCACACGAGTCAAGCTCGGCTGCACATGAGCTTGCCTTATAAGTTACCACCGTGCTTACTGGAGGCCGGTCTCTTGTCAGCAGGGTTTGAAATGGACCGCCATGCCGTGGAAATGGAATCATGGTGATCTTTCGCGCCGCATACATCTCCAGGTTTCAATCAGCTTCTGGTGTCAGTCATCTCCGAAGCATATGGTGTTGGTCCAGGAGCTACATCAAGGAGCACCTGCTACGAAGTCGCTGGACATCGGGTGAGAGTATGGCGGCACTTTGGAAAGCGTCATTGCGACTGAAGGAACGGAACATCCGCCATCTGCACGAGATGGTTTGGACGTCTTTGCAGTACCTGGTCTCCGTCGGGTCTTGGTATTCTGCACGATGGGCAGAGCGCAGGTTTTGAGTTATGAGCTCTTCGCACAGGAGCGACGTGATGTTGTTGCGAATCCGGACATACAGTGGATGCTGTCTGTGGAGCCGGGACTTGTTCTAGGATGAGGTGTAAGATCTGAGCAGATGAGTCCTGGCGGCCCTCGGTCTCCCTTCTTCAAGTCTTTGCAAAATCGTACCGATCACCCTCTTCTTCTCCTCGCCTTCTCTCGGCGGTGCAGCCGTCAAGTACACACCATTTGCAGCTCTCCCGCGCGCTGTATGCGAGTGCTCCAAAACTGACAAGCCACCGTCAGACTGGAAATGGACCGTGTATGACGAGCTAAAGAAAGCAGTCGATATCTACACAAACCGTGTTCTCCGTGGCGTCGCGGGCAGCCTGCGCAAGAAGCACAGCGCGGGCCTTGTGCGTAAGGATCATAGTGCAAGCGCATCTCGCGGTTGCTCATCGCCGGCTAGGCATGTCGCTCGGCACAGCCCAACAAGATCTCCGGGATACCGGTCTTTGCAAAGATCTCGGGCGGTCGACAGAGCCTCCGCAGAAGCACATGCTCATGCGATCCCAAGATCATACGCGTATATGCCTGACATCCCAAGATCAATACGCTCGCATGAGCATCTGAAGATACACTGGCTACCAAGGTTGTCGACTGTATGAGAAGGGAAATGCACATCACCAGCATCATCTTCTTTCTAAAGGTCGTGGCAGCCTGTCTGACATACAGAACGCAAGTCTTGTGCTTAGGAACCCCTTACAGAGTATCTACATGTTGCTCATCAGCAGCCAGGCATGGCGCTGAGCTTGATCAGATCTCGGAGCGACTGGTTCTTGCAAAGCCGCTGGGTGGTCGACGGAGCCTACTTAACACCAAAAGCTCATCTGCTCCTAAATGCTATGTCATACTCGTCATCCCGAGACGAGCACCATTCGCAGAAGTACACGAAGGCACGCACGATCGAGCTACCAAAAGCGTCTACTGTATGAGGAGAGCTAGGTCACAGGTGGTGCTAAGGCTGAGGAGATCCCTGCACGACTGGCCCTGGCAGAATCGCTGGGAGGCCGAAGGTCACGGATGTTGCTGAGCTTGCAAGGATCTCTGGAAGACTGGCCCTGGCGGAATTGCTGGGCAGCGGAAACAGTCTACTGACGAGGTCACAGATGGTGCTAAGCTTGGAATTTTTCCTGCGGGACTGGTCCTGGTAGGATCGCCGGGAGGCCGATACAGTGTATCACCCGAACCTACTATTAAGAAGTTTCAGCAGACTGGAGCTGTACATCGACTACCTCGACCGCTCCGAGATGCTGGCTGGCGGCGATCCGTGGGACAGTGACGAGTGGAAGCGGGATTATGACAATGTCGACATACTCGTCCGCCAGATGGAGGAGGTAGTCGAGATCTTGTACTTCGGTGGTTGCCTACAACAATTGATCGTACGTTTCCGCGACGAGGGCAGCCCCGCGCTCGGCGATCCTGTGTAGTCTGTACCAGCAATTCCATACGAGGACGCTGAGATCGTGGACCCTCACGGAAGTCGTCTGGTGGAAAGCTGCGGCTTGGTTTACGTCCAGGAGCTTCTAG
Organism: Neocatenulostroma microsporum; assembly: GCA_022814695.1. Taxonomy (NCBI): domain Eukaryota; kingdom Fungi; phylum Ascomycota; class Dothideomycetes; order Mycosphaerellales; family Teratosphaeriaceae; genus Neocatenulostroma; species Neocatenulostroma microsporum. The sequence continues at coordinate 8,825 of JAKLLW010000400.1, forward strand.
CTCCCCTGCTCGATATGCCCTCATGCATAAAGGCTGAGATCATCTCACTGGAATGCCTCTACACCGCTTCGGATCCCAACCAAGGTGGAGACTCGGACGAAATGGGACGCGAAAGTGCATCAACGAGCTTGTTAGATACCTGGAGGGCGAGCGTAGTGATGGACCTAATAGCTGTTGGTCGCTTTTCGGTCTTGATCGGAGGCGAGGTGGCAGGTTCGCACTGGCAGATGCATTCATGGCAGTAGCGAATGCTGATCACGAACACTAGTACTGCGGACGGCGATCGACTGGTTTTCGTTGCGGTCACCGCGAAATATGGTACGAGTTTCACCGCGGCCCGCTGTCAACCTTGGCTCGACCAACTGAAGAGTCGGGAGCATGAGTCAAGGTTTTCGACTCTCGATGCAGTACTTCACGACAATACATAATTTATACATAGTCGCATCCCACACAAAAGAACTAAGGGATCTGCAACTCAGGATCAAGCTTCGTGGTCACAATGGCCGACAAGAACAGGAGACCGGCACTACCAGGCCACCTCGCTCGAGCACAAGAGACACAACACCCAGCCCTGGAAGAAGCCCTCCTTCGCATCCTGGCGGAGATGCAAGACCTTCAGACCCTAGCACCCGAGCTACCTATCAGCCACCTCCCGCTGAAAGTCGCACGACAGGAAGTGAAAGCCCATCTCCAGGCTCACGGGCGAGACGTCTCTGGGTTCCTGACTATGCTGGTGGATCGCTTGGCTCCGACCGAGTCGACCGATGATGACAAGTCAGATGCTGAAGAAAGCCAGAGCAGTCCAGTTGACTGGAGGTCGGAGGACAACGACCGACACAAGCGAATGCGCGAGGGAGCCGCATATGTCGCTGCCAAGTGGCGAAAGAAGCTGGTACACCGGGAGCTTATAAGTCGCAGCAAGGCACTGAAGCGGAAAGAACAGAGGCTAGCCGCAAAGGCGGCCAAGTGGACGGTAAGGGTGAGGTTTTTGCCGTTGCCGACGGGCGACGAAGACGCCGAAGGGCAGGAGGAGTGGACGACAGCGGCAGCGTGTTGATGAATTGCAGCGGCAATAGTATTCACTACGTGGCGCAGATGCTGATGCACCCGAGAGTTTCCAGCGACCCAAAGGCCCGAGCGGCACTCCATCCATATCCAAGCACCGGCGAAGTGGACGATTTCGCCACGCGACAGGGACGCCGTCAGTAGTGATTGAGTACCGGGTGGTGGCACCATAATGCTTCGGATCGACGCCGGTGAGGTACCTGCGAGAGGAAGCCTCTTGATGTATTAGCTTTTCGAGCCGCACGTTCGCTGAGTCGAGTCCAGAGGTCCGGTCGCACGTCCAAGATCTCTTCGAGATACTGAGATGGTGGAGGTTCGAACCCTTCGCTGCGGATGCATCACGGAATGCAGAGCCGTCCGCAAACCTGGTATTCACCGTTCCATCATGAATGTGTATGGACTGAATGCGGTGCAGCAGCCCATATGGTAAGCTGCGCACTACAAGGGATTCGAAATCAATTGAGTACTTGCTCTCGGAGTCTGGTATTCCCGCTATGAACGCTGCATGCACTATTTTCCCCCACATTCTTGACCGATCGCATTATGACACTCTCAAGTCTTATAAAGCGTATCCAAAAACCCACTAGCAAGTTCTCTCACAATCGATTTGTCTGGCAGCGCGCCCGCGACCCCATACAAAGCCGCCGCATCGCCTTTCTTATCGCTCGCTTTACCCCTACAGCTTACCACTACTTCCTCCAGATCCTTGATCAACTCATCCGCTACCGCCACTATGGGTATCGTGACAGCCACGTGGATAGCTGGCGGGTCTTGAAGGGCATTGAGATGCCAACCCCTTCCACTCATCCCATCCGCTACATCGTATATGTCCACGCGGGAGGAGGAGGCCACGGCGTCTGTGGCGCGGAAAGCGACGACTGAAACGAGCGGTTTACCGATGATCTTCAAACTCGCTTTCAGCGTAGGGTTCTCCCTCACAGCGTCTTCGATCTTCTGCCGTGCGCCTACGATCTTGAGACAAGTATCCAAGTACCCATCTTCGCCCATCCTCATAAGACTAGCCCAGCAGCCCGCGATAAGCGCTCCGGGTCTCGAGCCGGCCATGCTGGGGGAGGCGTAGACGCCACCGGACCAATCGGGGCAGACGTAGTACTGGTACTTTCTCAACTCCGGTGATCGGTAGAGTACTACACTATTGCCTTTTGGAGCGAAGCCGTATTTATGCGTATCGACTGATATGGATGTAACGCCAGGAACGCGGAAATCGAATTCGGGCGCTGGGAAGCCGGCTTTCGCTAGGAATGGGATGACGAAGGAGCCGAGACAGCAGTCGACGTGCAGTGGTAGCTTGTGCTTGAGCGCTAACCGGGAGAGGGATGGAATATCATCCACTATCCCGTGAGGGAAGTTTGGCGCGGAGCCGACGAGGAGGATGGTATTGCTGTTTATCAGCCTTGAAACCCTCTTTGTGTCGACGCGGTAGCTGGGAGCTGGGCAAGCGACCAAGTGAAGGCGGATCTTGAAGTACTCGCCTGCTTTACGGAAGGCTGTGTGTGCTGTTTCTGGGAGTATCATCTCAGGTTCTCGGACAGAGCGTTCGTGGTAGGCTTTTTGGCGGGCGGCGAGGACGGCCATGATGATGCTCTCCGTACCTCCGCTGGTTGTTACGCCTGCACCTCCACTACTGCTTCCGTCCGGTCCGGGAGAGGGAGCGTGGAAGAGCCCCAAGCACATAGCTACCACTTCTGCCTCCATCTTCCGTACTCCCGGGAAGACGTCAGGATGGATAGGATTCGCTACGCCGAACCTCTTGAAGGCCTGCGCCTGTAGATCTCCCAGCTCCACACCCCCGTGATATACCGCCCCGCTAACCCTCCCGTCTTCCCAGCGGGTATGCTTCATTTCCGACAGCTTCTCCAGCTCTTTGGAGACCTGCTCGGGCGTCCATCCCGAAGCTGGTAAGCTTGTATAGGCGGTGATAGCGGGTCCGGAAGGTACGAGCTTGTTCTCGAGCTCCGTGATGGCTTTGGAGACATCTTTGCGCACTCGTGTTTGCACGAAGGGTAGGCGGAGGAAGGCGGCGTAGAGGGTTCGGTAGGTGTCTTTGTATAGCTTCTTGGCGCTGCCGAGGATGCCGTAGCCTCGCAAGTGGATTAGGGTCTTTCTTGTGTAGCGTAATATAAAGAGCAACAGCAAAATGTGTCGTAAGATGTCGAGGGATTGGAGGAGGAGCTGTTGCCTTGGTGCATTGCGGAGCTTCGTTGTCGTTCTTCGCAGGCCTGCGACGCTCCCTGAGGTGGCCATCATGTGTTTGATGGCGTTGCTGTCGCTATCGACTGGTCGCCTGTTCCATTTCCGTCCTTCGCTGGTCAATCACAATGACGATGATGGTATGGCTTCGGTTACGGAGAGTGAACTTCACATGCTATTGCGGGTGCGGGGCTAGCCAATCACGGCGGACCTCGTGGCCTTGCGCTTGCTCTCCTTTACTCTTCACACATCTCAATCCTCATACCCGCAGGACTTTTGCGAGTCTACGAGAGAGGAGACAGCCATGGATTGCACTCCTTCCCTTCAGAGATGGCTACATGCCATCTTCCACAATCTACATCACTACAGCCGACTGGACGACGGCACACAATAGCCTGTTGGCCCTGTTGTCTTCTGGAAATGGCGGCAACGTTTAATGTCCCTAAGCCTTGAGGCTCGCGGAAGCTGTCGTTGATGCGACAGCTTTCTTCTATCTCCAACCAGTAACTACTGCTCAATGTAATGAGTCCGTACAGTGTCTCCCGAAAACAACTTCTCCATGTCGTGCTGAAGCGAGTGGAAGGAGGTTGGATCGTGATGAGGCGAGACCGACCCGACCAGCACGTCGTCGACTCGCCTGCCAACTCCCACCCTCAGGCACGAGCTCGTACGCGGCTTGCCCATGGTGTAGAGGTGTATTGCCTCCGGTCTAACAACCGCTTCCGTAGCTGAGAGCTCGAAGGGACGAGGAGGTAGCGTTCTTAGCATCAGCCATCAACCTCGTACACAAAGTGCCTGGCGTAGACGGGCTCTGCCAGTCCAGATCATGCGTTGTGGACGTTCACCATCATAGCCGACGTGATTGTAGGCTGCTGTTGCCTGCCGTAAAGTTCGCTCGTGTTTGTTACCGCCCGGGCGGTCGAGACGGAAACTACCGTCGTGACTCGTGCAAACCTCACCATCCCAACTTCACTCCAGGCTTTATCGTCCCCATTCACTTGTTATGCTCTCGTTCACATATGCTGCCACATGCTGGATACATAGTGAATGCCGTACTCTGCATGTATGATGACAATGCAGAGTAGACATGCATAGTTTTGAACACCGAAGAGGGCCTCTCACGGACCATACCTTCGACGAATGTCTATACCCACCGTACGCATGATAGATGGGTAGACAGGGTTGCAAGTAATTATGAAAGAAGATGATAGAAAGAAACAAATGTAACACGAGATCGAGAGACAAGAACGAGAAGCCTGGCTGCAAGAAAATCCGCGATTCTCATGAACAGCCTCGTACATACGCACGATTCGTCGGTAGACAGGAAGGCATAGCCGTTGGAAGAGAAGGAAGAATCAGGAAGGAGAGGTATCATAGAAAGAAACGAAGGCTGAGGTGCCTAGCTGCGTAGAAGTCCGGGATTCCCGTGCGCCAGATACGCCAGCGTGCCTAAAGACATGAAGAGATGAAGAGAACAGTATCCGAGGCGAAGATGGGTGTGAGGAGAGGCATGCGGAGCAACTGCGCCGATAGTATGGTGCTGTTGTGCGAGCAAAAGGTGGATGTCACGCGAGCAAGCGTTGCTGCACGGCCACGGGCCCTGGCGGCTGCGGATCAAACTTGACTTCCATTGCTCGCGCGAGATCTTCAAGGCTGGCCGTACATGGCAAGCGATGAAAAAGCTTCTCGGAAGATGGTACAACCGTCAACCGCCATGCTCAAAGATGCGACATGCTCGGCGGTGTGAAGTGAAGGTGCGTCGGAGGATCATAATTCTGCACGGAGGAGACTCGAAGCTTGCACCCAACGCCGCAACAGCACCAGCGCACTCGGCAGAACCTCGGCTTCAGCAGCATTTTACCTACATAAACCTCGCAAATTCTAGACAGCACCATCGAAACGAGGAAGCGCGTCCCCTTCAAACCGACGATCGTCTATTAGACGTTAAAGCCTTCTGAGCAACATCCGAAACTCAGACATACCCGGTTCGAATTCGACAAAGCTCGCTGCGTCCCACCAGCGCATTCCCCGGCAACTGAGGCGCGTCACCCTCAAATCGTCGAAGTCTATTAGACTATAAAGCCTTTAGAGCGACATTCGGACACTCTAACCTGAACGATCGGTAAAGCCTCTGCGATCGCCCCAGAGCCTCGATAACAAAAACTGCTGAGTGCACAGATTGCGACCTCCGAAACATCTGTGTGGGTATGAGGTGGGAGCTCAGCCATCCGACTATTTCGCCGACTTCAACAAATAAATCTAGTTAAGTATATTCCCATAACATTGAACAATTAACTTTACAATTTTTTTCTTTTTTGGTCATTTTGTCGTTTTGCATTATCAACAATTCTCCGTCCGAAACCCGTGATCGATCCAACAAAAGGAAGATCGACCGCTTATGCTCACACTGCACAGTGTATCAAACGCGCAGAAGGTCTAACTTCGAGAGCGATCATAGACAGCACTGTGTTGGGCTACGAGCCCACGACTTGGTCTTTTGGTGAGGCAGCCAACTTAGCCAAGCGGGCCAACTTCCCTTCTAGCGCTTCACATTCGCGAATGTTGGCACTTGGTGGCTTCTGCGTGCGTACACGCCACGAAGTTCCTCCTTCGCAAATGCGAATTTACTTTTGGCGGAGAAGCAACAAACGAATGCAAAAGCACTTTGCGAGACCTGTCACACTTCTAGCTCCACTACGTATCGGAGAAAGGTAGGGAGAACAGTTTGCTCTGCTCCTCACGCTTCACATCTTCCCTAGATTCAAGAGTGCTGCTAGGAATTTGGCAAGTCAAGCTTGCATTGAGCAACTGGCTATTTCTTACCAATCCTGAAACGGACTGCGCGCTTATGCGCTTGCAGCCTTGGGAGGCAATGGTCGCGAGTCCGGCGAAGAAGGCAGGAGCAGCCGCCAGCCGGCGGTTGGGAGCTTCGGGAGGCAACTGCTAAGGACATGGTATAACCTCCGTGGCGTCGCAGCTACGATTCGAACAACTGCATGGTGTTGGCCCAGCACATGAGATGCTGGACCATGCTGTTGGCAGTTAACATACCATAAGCAGTACGATGCCGGTCTCGATCATTTTGACTCTGTCGGAGCGACAATAGACGGCACGGCCACAACCGCAGAAGGCTATCTACTTGCGAAAGACTGACCAGAGCCACTCGTAGTGCTCTAGTCGCCGCAAACGCTGTTCGTTTCAGATACTTCATGCGCTACTATCGATACCCATACACGCTATGCGCTCATACAAGGATGGGAGGCAGCGAGGTCATTCAACAGTTGATACTGTTCAGCAAAGCTTCCACTTACTTGACAAGTCCAGTTCGCCTCGAGCAATCAAAGTTCAGCTGGCTCCTACTCTGCCATGACATGAAACAGGTGCTCGTAGCGGGCTAAGCGGACCTGCTGAACACTCTGACCTGACACCTGATAATTTCGGTTTCATAAGTGGGAGGCAATGGAGCAGGTGGCTGCTGTTCATGTCGTACTTTGCTCACTTAAGTCACGGCACCTGCCGGCTGCTCTGCTCACCTGCGACAAACATACGGGTTTGAGCTTTTAATGAGGACAGTCAGCGGAGAGGAGCGACATTATGTCTCCCGGGACCCGCTAACAAAGGTTGTTATAGGCTGCTCTAAGACGGGTGTACTGCGGTGCCGGGCAGGCCAACCCATCCATGATCCAGCCAGCAACAATCGTTATGTCCGAAATTATCTACCACTCTGCGCCTATGCACAGCTGTACACCAGTACCGTGACGTTTATAGACTCTCACCTCCGAAGCCATCTTTGCCCTCATCTCCATCTCCATCTCCATCTTCAAGTATCAAAGCATTTTCAGTCTTTCTCCTGCCTCCAGAGCTTCAATCTCTTACCTTTCTCAGCTTCATCGCTAGTGGAACCTTCGGATTCGTACCTGTGCCATCTCCGGTGGATGCCATGATGCCCACAGATGCGCGTGTGGAGTGACCACCGGTGTTAGGCGCATGCAATACAGGGGCACGGGTGTGGCAAGCGGTACGTGGCGGTGTAGGAAGTGCTTTGTCTTCAAGTCCGTCCTTTCTGGAACAAAAGAAGATGGCGCGGGGTTTGCATGTGCAAGACACTAGCGTAATTTGGTGGATCTCGCGGTAAATTGGTAGTCTGGTAGAGGCGTTGAAGGCACGGACGCCGCGTTTGCAGTTCGGAGTCATATGATCCTGAGATGCTGATCTGTCTACGTTCCGGGCTAGTTTATACAATTATCAATACATTCACGTTGCAGTCACAGCTCAGCAGCCACACAGACCTTCATAATCGCAATGGGTGTTGGACAGTCCGCTTACGCCCAGGCAAGTGCAGGACCTCCCCGTCCGTTCTCCTTCTCTGGACGTTGTAAGGTATCCACCTTACACAAATGTCCCGTCATGCATCTCCGCGATTGTCTTCGGGCCAGCTGGTGGCGGATGCCACCTGAGCAGAGGCTGGCTGTCCATCAAGATGGAAGACTGGCCATCTGTGCAGCCACCACTTCCATAGCCCCTGGCGTCTCCACCCACGAATCGTAATTCTGCTGCAAAGTCAACTGCATCTCCTCCGGAGTCCCACTACTATAATGTGGCGGGCGAGCAGTAAGGTGTCTCCCAGGCGATCGGAGTGCGGGCCAGAAGTACTTGTTCTCGTCGTTGACTGCCCTGAAGATGGTATGGATTTGCTCTTCGATATTCGAGACATGCGGCTGCATACTCTTGCCAGTCGAGATATCGTTCATGACGGCTGTGTTACCGGCAATGACTGGACTGACCGACTGCTCTCGAATGGTGTCGAGCAGCTCCTGTGGTACCCTTTCACCCACGACAGCAGCATTTTGTACCGTACGGAGAACGAGCAATAGCCGCACTTTGATCATTGCCAACGCTACCATATGGCTGAGCCCTTGATACTTATCCAACCCTGAGCAGCCACGGGCATCTCTGAGGACATTATGGGTGGTGAGCTTACTCCAAAGGATGGTGCCAACGCCCGGATCATCTCGTACAACGATGTCAGAGACGGCTATCTCCCGAGCGCAGTCACTCTTCTTAAGAACGGTGACATGAAGGCCGAGTTCAACAATGCCCGCGTCCAGTACGGCTGGTGCGGCCAGTGATTTACAAATCGAGCGAGCCTTGGAAAGCACCACCAGGACTTCCCATCAGGACGCGGCGAGCACGAAGAATGCTTTGACCACGGGAACAACGTCTTTCACGCCAGAAGGTATTCGCACGACCGGTGCTTTGTCCTCGGTTGTCGTTCTGTATACCGAGAGTAGCCGGGTTGACACGATGTGGTCATTCAGAAGCATGTCAAGGAGAAACATGGCTTTGCCGCTCATGGCGGATATGAGCATTGAAGCTGGGCCTACAGCATAGCGGCGCTGTTCATCCCGGAGAGGGCCGCGAGCGGAGTAGTTGGTCTGGTTCGCAGCGAGCGCCAGTGCTAAGCCGGAGCAGGCCACTCAGCCGTTGCCTTTCGATGCAGCGTTGGGGAAGATGGCAACGTTTGTATCTGAAGGATGAGTTATGCGGGGCGTACGTGCATTGAGGAGTATGGATAGGGACATCGTTTTTGTACCTGTAGACTGGGACATGCGATCAATGCACACAAGAACTTCATGAGCGGTATTATGGTGCCTCATATGTACTACACTTTACGTTGTCACTGACGGAAGCCGGTTGCTGCCCAGGTGTTCCTCCGCATTCATGTTTGCGCTGGCTACCAAACTCCCAGACATCCCCTGACCATGGATTCCGCACTCAATGGACCGACGATACAGCTTGCTATGATACTAGGGTCAGGTCCATCGAGAAGAGCATACCCATCTCGCTGTCATGTCATCGCTTTGTGCCGGCTCAGATGCACCATGGCCTCTCGAAGCGTGGTTGAAGCTGGCGAGAGAAGCATGAGCCTGCATCCAACGTCACTTCACGCTCTCAGTCCTGCATCACTGCCCATCCTCGCTCTCACTTCTCCAATAACTGCAGATCTCTCCCTGCCTGTTGACTAAAAGACCGCCATCGATCGTCGATGTCGACCTCATCGCCGGCAGCAGGCCCGAAAAGTGGGTCCGACAAACGCATCGCTCCTTCCTCATGAATGAACATCTTGGTGGCGCAGCACAAAGCCCTGCGGATCGCAATCTCCGACTTGATCTGTGACCTCGCTGCCCGTTCACGAGAGCTTGGCGCGCTAGCGCTGTGGCCGTTCAAGAATTTCCTTCGCTCTCGACTTTCCACCTTCTCCTTCTTTCTTCTCCATGCCCGCACAGTGCGCCGACAAAATCAACAAGCCTGTGATATCGGCATCACTGGGCATTCAACATGTCCACGACAGGCTGTCTCGACACTGACAGTAACATGGCCCAGTGCTATACAGCCAGGCGTCCGCTGATTTCATCTGCACGCCTCTGGATTTGCCAACAAAGTGCCCACGCAGGCGTCGACAACACAACAATTCCCGACCTCTCCACAACTGAGGTCGAAGCCGGGTCACCTCCGGTGGACCTTGGACGACTAGGATCGCCGGTCATGCTCCCGAGAAGCCCCGGTGCCCGCCAGTACCTCCAGGCGAGTGCGACGGGCGCCATCAGGCGTTCTGGTGCCACCGCTTTCATGACGGACATGGCTGCAGCGTCGCTGGTCGAAGCGTCGGGCGTGGGCCGCGCACCAGCAGCACCTTGGTTCAGTTTCTGAGGTGTCAGGGGGCGGGTCCAAGATGTCCCGGCAATAACGGAGGGTACGTCAGCGCTCAAGGCTCCGAGGAGAGGGTGAAAAGTCCGGTCCCTTACGTGCTTGGACGACCCTGGGGGCACCGCCTTGCTTAGTATTCCGAGAGGCCTATCCCAGCATAGCATCCGCGTGCAGCTCTAACGACGAGTACCAGTGTCGGCTGGTCGAAGTGTGGGTTCGGGCCACGCACCAGCAACACCGTGTGGAAGCAGTGATTCGAATGCCAGGGTCTGGACGGATAGGTTCGACAATGTCGCCGATTTGGCCTTGACTCGGCTTCAACAGACCTTGACTGGACTGGCTGTGGGCAGTGGAGCGGTTTGCTCTCGACCCTTGGTCTCGTGACTCCAACCAATGATGACATTGCGCTTGAGCGCCGAGAGTAGCAGGATGACTCCCCGTCGTCGGCTTCAAGTTGGCGGCGGGTCGACATGGGCTGAACTCCACACACATATTAACAAGTCTGAGGAGTCACGATAACAAGCATCACCTTTTTCATCAGTCACTTGCACCCTCGTGTGCAGGACCTGGAGAAGAAGCTTCGTGTTCATACATGCTACATATCCAATGTCATACCCCATCGCTATGCGTTATCACATCATGTACGTTACACAGATCCAAGCTGACCATCAGATGAGAAGCAAGCGAGCCGCAGCTCTTCTCACCGTGCTGTGACCTTCGATCAACCGAACAGCCCTCCGGTGGCTTGCATGGCAGTCGAGCGCACTCTCGCCAAGGCACTTAAGGCGTCCTCGGATTCACATCCCCACCCATCAAACCCCCCGTAAGCCCATGCATCCGCCTCCCCATCAAATCCTCCGTACTCGCCAGCCTAACCAGGCTCCTCCTCGTCGCAAGCGGACTATGCCTCCCATCAAAACTCGCCTTCTTAATCTTCCCCCTCCCGCTCGAAGGCTTGCCCCTCCGCTTCCCATCCGCGGCCGTCATGCTCAGCGCACCCATCTCGAGTGGCCGATCATCGGTATCCGATCCACCAGTAGGTCTTCGCCGATGATGGGGATGGGAAGAGCTGGTGTGGGTGAAGTAATCGCTACTGCTTCTCCACTCTTCGATGGGAGTTTCTGCTTCGCGGGCTTCGGCTTCGATGAAGACTTGGCGCATCCAGCGGCTGCAGTGGTCGATGTACTTTCTTCCTTCTGGGAAGACGGAGACGAATTGTAGGAAGCCGTGGCTGATACCGCTGATGAGTGTGACCTCAACATGCTTACTCTCCTCGAATCTCTCGATCCCCGGTATCAGTCCCAGTTCTTGCCGCTCTTTGAAGCGTTGGAGATGCGCTTGTCGGAGTCGGCCGGCGAAGACGACGGTGTCATCGACCAAAGGGTCGCGCTCCCCGGTTAGGAAGTACGTCTTCGGGAAGCCGGAGAGCATCTGCTCTGGTGTGAGAATGGGAGAGAGGAGATGATCGGTAGCGAAGTCTGGCTTGTTGTGTGGACCGACGTAGAGGATGATCATTGCGCGAAGCATCTCGGGGGAGAGGATGCGGTCGTTGAAGTACGAGATCATGGAGCTCATTGCTAGTCTTGTTCGCAGAGGCTGCGGTTTGGAGACGGAGACTTTCTTCTTGTCGATCGCTGCGGTATTGACGTGCGCTGCGCTGGCCTCGGGTTTGTCTGGCTCGGGGGCTGTGGGCGATTCGGCCACCTGAGAGTCGCCGAACCACTTCCCGCCCTTTGAGAGGTTGCGGCGTGATGAGACTGTGGCCTTCAAGGGTGCGCCTTCGTCCTCGTCATCCGAGCCATGCGGCGTATCGGGCGTCAGCCTCCGGTAGTCATCGCTTTTCCGGCTGAGTACGCCCTTGTTCGTCTTTCGCCTCTCAGGCTGCTTGATGAGTGCCATCTGCTCGTCTGTCATCCAGTTACTGATATTCATGTCCAAAGCCGGGTACACCAAGATCAACGCCTCCGGCATAGGAAGAGGTGCTTGCTGCCTTCGATCCGCGGCGAAGAGCGGCGCATGTGGCGACTCGGACAACAGCATGCACTGCAGTCCGACCGCTAAGTTGCCGCCAGCACTGTCTCCACTCACGACGACTATCGGTACCGTCGTTCCAGCAAATCCAATAATGCTGCCTCGAGTCGTCATGAGCATGTGGTACGCATCGTAACACTCATTCAGCGCATAAGGATACGGATACTCCGGCGCCTTCTTGTAGTCCAAAGCCAGCACCGGCAAACCCAGCTTCGCCGCCCAAGCCATCAGCTTGTCATCATGACACCTCGGATCCATAGCCACGAAGCCACCGCCAGGTATATCCAGCACCACCTTATCATGATGCTTCAGCTCCTTTCTCGGCCCATCAAAGTACAACCAAGCATTAATCGGCTCCGTATAACTGCTATCCTTCGGTCTCGGAATCCGCAGCTGTCGCGGCGGGTACTTCATCATCCTCGGCCGCATCAAAGCAGTAAAAGACTTGATATACGGCGTATTCGGTTTGTCCCAACTTACCCTCAAATGCTGCAACGTCAAACCTCCTCTTACTTTCCGTACCATCTCGTCTGCCTGCTCGGCGCAAACCAAGTAATACAGCGTAAAGACCACACTAGCCAAATCCTTCACCCACTTCGGCCGCAAATGCATGGCCGTCCAGAAACCCGCATCCAAAGCTGTTGTAACCCATGTTGCCCTGAAATAGCTCCTGTTGTATAGACTTGCGAGCGGTTCTGGGGACTCGAGGCCTACGACGCGGGCGAAGTTGCGGGAGACGTAAAGGGTGAGGCAGAAGACCACAAGGCTGTGGAAGGTGGTGAGGCGTTTGGTGAAGTATTGGGAGAGCTTTCGTATGGGTTTCGGGCCGTGGCGGTCGCCTTTGTAGAGGTAGAGCGACCATAGAAGGACGACGGTGAAGACTTGGTACTTGCGGAAGCGGGTTGAAGGACGGCCGAGAACGTGGTCTAGCAGTTGTCGATGGTTAGTATGCTCACGACGTAGGAATGGTGTTGCCGTACCTATCATGTTGCCAGTCCGAATCTCTCCAAGAATCGTGTTTCTAGCATGTGATCGAGAGGCCTTCGGCGATGACCTGGAGTAAGCAGACAAGGAGAACAACAGCAACAGTAGGAACAAGAGATATCAGGACTTGACCAGTAGCAATCGGAATCAGGATGGTCACTTGGCCCTGCCATCGTGACCCAGACTCGAGCAAGAAGGCCGAGGATGGGACGCTAAACGCAAGGCATGACATCGTGCGTTGCGGCTGAAGCATGTGAAAGTGCACGGGCACAGGAGATCTTTGATTGGCTTTGCCTTCTGGGGCACTAACGTTCGGTCGCTTGGTGCAGGAGGACTTTTCGTCCCGCAAAACGGTTGCCTCAGGTATCAGTCGACGGACAGCAAAAGATTTCAATTCGCAGACGCCAAGAATGAGTGTCCGTTAGCGCGCTATCTATCCGATCCAATCAGCTTTGTCTCTGACGACCTTCTCGGTTGGCGCCCTAAGGATCCAATCCTCTCAAGCTCCCTTCATTTAACCTCCTCTCCTACCATCCTCTGGAGTACCTAGGCGGTGTTGCTCCCTCATGAACGGTAAGCCGGACCATCTATGCCACGCCAGTTCCACACAGTCTCGTTTCGAGCTAGCCTTACAACCATCTCCGACGCAACGCTACCCTGCTTGACAGCTACGACTACTCAGCCTGGTTTACCAACACCGATATAGCTTCTAGACCGCAGTGTACCAATTCGATCGCACCCACCGTCTCCGCCTGAATGCTGCGTTGCACCAGGCTCCTCCTTTGAAAGCACATACGCGGCTTCCGACGTACGACAAGCCCAATGTGTGTTGCCTGAGTACGTATGAGAGGCTATGGTACTGTGCGATCACACCACCCTTCTGTAGAGCTGGCCAATGACAGGACCTAGTGCACCTCCAGAATGGTAGATGCGTTTTGGGCACGGCATGTACGTTCTCATTAGTGCTTGGAGTTGACCTACAGATGCGAAAGCTGGACGCCTCCATTTGCCTTCATCAATGCGCACACAGCCACGTCTGTGTTATGTTGATAAGCAAGGTCCACAGCTCCACGGTACATGCAAATTCTCGCATTCTCTCGGCTTCTCTTCGTTGCGACCCTCAGCACTCACCATGCCCGAGCGACGTAAGATCCATTGGCTTCCGCCAGCCTTAATGCTAGGAACTTTACTTGCAGGTGTACTGTCCGCTCTGGGGCATCATATCTTCTACGTACAGCTCGAGGAGACACCGGCGCCTGATGGCTACTATTGGCATGCTTGGCTGGACGTCTCCAAGCAATAGGGCAACCTCATAGCCGGCAATAGACTCGCTCACTTAGTAAAGCTGACTCTGGCGCTGCTATGTCGACTGCTTACATACAGATCTTCTGGCAAGCTGTCAGCGTCAAACACCGGGAGCCAGTACCCTCCGACTTGGACACGGTGTTCTCAGGCCGCAACAATGCGATGCGAGCGACCCACTCCCGAGCCGCCTTCAACGCGCTCAGATCTCCTTATCAACAGCGCATGCTAGGCGGCAGCGAGGACCATACATAGCGCTCAGCGAGCGCGGAGCCAAGCCTAGACGTAGCAGTGAGGGTGGTCATGAGGGTTAGAGTCGCGGGCTTACCCCATTTGTAGCACAAACTGCGACCCGCACACCTGGCCAGACGCCGCCCTCTTCGAACAGAGAGTGGTTGCCGGTCTTGAGATCTTTCAGCATTGGACATCCTGCCCTTCTTTTGGGTTTCTGCTTGCGAATAACCATGGCAGCACACAATGGACGCTCTAAGGACCGCGATCAGTCGAACGTTCGAGCAAGCTTGGGTGCCGCTCGAACTGCTTGCTGTGTATGAAGTACCGCAGACTCTTCCTTGTACCATCCACCTGCACCATGAAGCCTCAGTCTTGCAGAGACACCGTTAGAAGCGCACCAGCAAACCACCGCGATAGCCCAGTGCAGTACAAGAACTGCAGTGAACCATGAGAAGGTCCCTCCTACCCTGCAAGAAGCCATCCGACGCCTCGCAGGATGAGGAACACAACCCTCCCAGCGTTAGCGGCTCTCACAAACATCACAAGTCTATCCCGCCTCTTCGACCCCACCCCACCGCCATGTCAGCCAGGCAACCCAGACCTGGCCATACTCGAAGAGTACAAAACCAGCCAAGGCTATGTCAGCTTCATCAACATGGGAATAGTTGCAGAGATGAACCAGAAGACCGTGCCACACGACCACGCTAACTTCGCCTCCTGTGCTGCTGCTAATCAAGCGGTAGCGAGCAAGACCGAACGCCTGGAGGATGAGCGTGTGAGCTACACAGTAGCCGCTCTGCAGTTTGAGAGCGCGAAAAGGGTTTTCTGCGATTGCATGGAGGAAGCGTCTGTCGATCCGTTCGATGTGCCATGCTTCATGTCGAGGCTGAAGGTCGTGTGGAAGGGGAGAGATCTCCAAACGCGGATGCAGGTTCTTGCGAGTGCTGTGGAGAGCAGAGAGAAGGCAAAGGATGAAGCTGCGAGGGTGTGCCAGGGCGGTGGCACTGGCGTTGGTGAGAGGGCAGTAGCACGTGATCAGCTGAAAGTTCCGTGGATTGCAGGGCAGGAGGACGATGGGGACGAGGTGGCTGTGCCCGAAACCGATCGTGAGCATAGCCACGACGAGACCTAGATACTGGCTTTGGCGAAGGATAGCAAGCCACGAGACACGCCGGTCAGAGGTGTCCATTCAAGCACACGGGCGCAGAATCCAATACAGATTTGAAACCAGTAATGTCCATTGTTTCACATGTCCTTGTCATCCGAGTGCTGCTTGATGCCAATGAGTCAATTAGCGAGCTCATCTGTCACCGAGCCTCGAGACAAACCTACTCCTATCCCGACCATGGCAGCCCACAGTGTTCGCTTCGTATGGTGACGATGTGTTCCGTGACGCTAGAGCCCACGGCAGCGGCTATGGTGCTCTGGAGAATGTCTGAGCTGGAGAAGGGATGGCACCACTTTCTCTGCGCAGCACTTATACTGAGTGATGATGACAGCGTTCTGCGATGTACTACATGCTTCTTCTGCTTTTCGGCCATGCTGTCATCTACTGTACACTTCTCAGCCTGCGTCCCAGAACCCACTGCTGATTGCCTGCTCGGTAGTTTGGCAGCGCGAGCACTCCCTCAAACGTCAGTTTGACGCGGCATACATCTCTTCATTTTCATCAACCACCAACTGCTGAGCCACCTCAGACATTCTCGAAGAAGAACGTCGGCTGCCCCGGCACCGCATTCTCCGCAACCGGCGGCAACCCCTCCCTCTCCTCCCCAACCTTCACCCCCTCAGACCCCGCAGCGATCTTCCCTGACTTCCCACCTTCATCGACCACGACAACCTCGACAATAGCGCACTTCTGCACCGTCTGCTTCAATCCCGCAACCATAGCCTTCAGCACCCCGATCTCATCAAAAGGCAACTTCCTCTCAAAGACCGTATTGGGGTTGACACCACCTTCGAGATCCTTCTTAAGACCTTGGACGAAAGGCATAGCTTTCTTGCTCTCAGCTTTGGGGATAGACTTGCTGACGGCAGCGACGTCTAGCTTCATGTTTGAGAAGTGTTGGCGCACGATCTCGATGACGGAGTCTTGCCAGCTCGGGTACTTGAGAGCGGCGAAGATAGACAACTTCTTCTCTTTCTTCGGGTCATAGCTCGTCTGCTTGCCCTTAGCCATCTTCTTCAACTGTGCGCCTTCTGCGGAAGTGATGTTCGAGCTAGTCGTCCTCACGTAGTCGCGCGCGGCGTTGAGTTCGGGCTTCGTCTCCGGCACGCTTGGGAAGCGCGCATTCTGGACTGTGTCATCTTTCTTCAAAACCTCAAGCCAGATGTGTTCAGCCCAATGCGGCGCCACAACAGTGACCATGAGAGCCTGGAGCTCGATGTACCGGCGCACGCAGTCTGCGTGCATGCCGATACCTGCCGACTTCGTCTGCTCGCGGTAGAAATCGCGGGCGGAGATGAAGTCGTAGAGGCCGGATTTGATAGCGGCTTTGTAGTTGGTGAGCTCGTACTGCTCCCCAGCTTCCTTCACAAGGCCGTTCAACTCGTTCTCGAAGATCTCATCCCAGAAGACCTTCTCGCCAGTCCGCTGGATGGCGTCGTTGTTCTTATGCCGTTCGCCCTCCCTTACCTGGGTGTAGGTCTCACCATCCTTGAGCAAGCGGCCGTCGCTGACGACACTCTCACACCACTGTCGCAACTCAAACATTCTCAGGATATTCGAATTCGCCACCGTCTCCTCGAGATTGGCATCCTCGATCCCATCTCCAGCATCGGCAAGAGATATCCGTGTAGCGTCAGCGCCGAACTTCGCAGTAGCGTCGGAGAGTGTAAGGAAGTTGCCTGTGGACTTGGACATCTTCTCGCCGTTGAGCTGGAGATGACCGTTCACGCGGATCGCTTTGGGCCAGTACTCCGGCTTGAACATCGCAACGTGCACATAGAGGAAGAACGTGAGATGGTTTTGGATCAGGTCTTTGCCAGAAATTCGGACATCGAGAGGGTACCAGTACTCGAACTCCCTCCTCATGCGCTCCAAAGTCTCCTTGCTGATGGAGGTAGAGGAGGGGATGGTGTCGGTGCGGCAGAAGAGGTAGTCCCAGATCTCGTCTGTCATCTCTTCGGGCCCGACATTCGCATCACCGCGCGTCTTACCGAAGATGTCTTTGTGCAGAAGGTGTGCGATGGTGTAGTAGGCCATGTAGATCGTGGAGTCTGAAAGAGACTCAACAAGCTGTGTCTGGTCCCACGGCAACTTCGTGCCCAGACCGTACGATCGCGCACAAGCCCATTGCGCCAACCAGTCCAACACCTTCTCAAAGTTGTTCTTCACCTCTCCACTGAAGGTGTTCAAGCCCGCGTCGTTCTCGTTCATGACATGTTTGAGCACAGCAGGCTGCCATGAGTTGTCTCCAGACTTCTCAGGGGTACCATAATTCATGAACCATTGATCCAGATGACCTGCCACACACTCGTCCCCAGATCTCGACATAACCAAACCATCTGGCTCCGCGTACGCGAAAGCCTCACCTGCATCGATCAATTGTTGCCGCACCAATGGCTTGGCCTCCTCCACTGACTTGCCGGAGAAATCGCCGTAGATCATCTTGCCCTTGTAGTAGCCCTCCTTGTACGCCAGATCCTTCGCATCGGCGAGCTGCTTTGCGTCCTTCGGGCTGTTGATCTTCATGCTCTCGACCAAGAACTTGGCGGTGAGGTTGCCGTAGGAGGGTGTCTCAATGATAGGAAGGATGTCGACGTCCGCCCACTCCTTCTTGATCTTGTAGTACTCAGCTTTCTTCACAAGATCCATCATGGTCGCGTAGTCGTCTGGGGAATCTGACGGGACAGAAGTGACAACACCAGTACCCTTTGAGGCTTTGACGGACTCCATGGGAAGGATACGGATCCCATCTTTCTGTACTGACAGCGGGGCGTTCACAAGCGTGCCGACGACGTCTGAACCCTGCAGTTCAGCGACCTTAGGGAACTCGCCCCAAGTAGGGAAGATCGACTGGAACGCCATATTCCTCGCCGCGCGGTCGGAGATGAAGTAGTACTCCTTCTCCTTGTCCACCTCGTAGATGCCGTAAGTGATGTTCGGGCCAACAAAGCAGTGCGTCTGCCCATACATCGTCTCGGGCCTCAAAGTCGCTGGAACGAAGAATACATTCGCACCTTCCGGGACCTTGCCAGATACCTTCGGCTCGGCAGCCGGCGCCCATTCCTTCACGCGGAGCTTGAGAGCGGTGTACTCCTGCACACCAACGCCTTCACCTGCTGCGCGATCGTGGTCCATACACGCCTGACCATCCTTGGGAGAGTAGACAGTGTACCGCTTGCCAAACTTGATCTTGCCCATCTCCTTCAGGCGGTTCATCTGCCACCGCACGAAAGCGTCGTAGTATGGATTTGCGTCTGTGGTGACCATACTCCGTCTCCAGTCGACTCTGCAGCCCAGGTTCGTGAGGTCACGCTTGCACAGAGGAGGGAAGAAATCCAGCCAATGCTGCGGGTCCGCGAACTTGTGAATCTCCTCGATGGGAATGCCTAGAGCAAGCATGATCTGGAACTGGTACTTCAAGGCTACGTTCGTCTTGGCCGCAGCTTTGCTCTTCTTTGCCGTGAACTTGGTGACGTCCTCCTTGGTCGTCTCTTGTACCGGTGCTGGCTTCGGAGCCTCGCCATTGGGTTGCCCGTTCTCTTTACCCTCACCATCTTCTTGGATCTGGTTGAGCTCGCACTTCTCGAAGTTCTGTCCGAACATCTCAATCTCCCGTACCAGCTTGTCTGCACATGCTTTGATCGGCATACCCGTGCAGTGGTAGCCTTGCGGGTAGAGTGCTCGCTGTCCTTTCATCCGTGCCCAGCCTACCGCGAACTCCAGCTTGGATGCTGTGAAGCTGTGCCCTGCGTGGAGAGTGCCGTTCATGTACGGGTATGCCATGGTGGCCATGTACTTGGGGTACTTCTCATGCAACTCCTTCGACCCAATACTGTGGAATGGCACATCTTGCAGAGACGGCGCATCCTGCTCAAAGATCTTCCGGTCCGCCCATTGTTGCTGGTACTTCTTCTCGGCTGCGATTAAGGTGTCACGTTTGTCGGTGTTCTCAATCTTGAGCGTGCCTTTGGGTTGCGCTGCGGGCTGAAGTGCCTGCTGAGTCGCTTGGACGGCTGCCATGGTCGCGTATGTTTTGATAAGAGGTGTGCGAAGGCCGGCTGGCAGCCGTAGGAGAGATACGAGAGAAGGCAGCGTTGTGGTGAGTCACGAGACGGACATATGAGTGCTTGAGGCTCGAAATTTGGAGCTCTGTCATGTGAACCATCCTGGTTTGCAAACGAAAGTCGGAGGCACGAAAAGTCGTCGCCGATGGAGGAGCTGTATTTGATTGAAGCCCCATCAATATCAATGAAGTGGGCTGGTAGCTAGCCTACCGAGCTCTCCTCCAGTGCAACCTTTCCTCTCCTCCATCGACGAGACGATCGCGAGGAATACTACAACTTGTTTGGTCGTAATGTCTTTCCTGGGAGCCCTCTTCCGTCGCTCAGCACCGCCGTCCAATCCAATTACCCTCCCCTTCACCGCCCTCAACAACCCCTTCCGCGCCAAACGCAGCTGGCCCCCCGACTTCGACCAGCTCTCTCCCAAACACAAGTTCCGCCTCGAACGCCGCTACCGTCGTCGCACAAAGCTGAAGTGGGCGCGACCAGGCTGGAAGAAAGGCGTGACGTTGGCACAATGGGGCAGTATTCTGTTCGTGGTGGTTTATGGACTGGGGTATCTGGAGGTGGATAAGAAGGGGAGTGATGGGAAGAAGAAGGTCACGGTTTTGGATGAAATTAGGAGGTGGATGGGGGAGCAGATGGCTAGTATTGAGGGACCGAAGAGGGGAGGGGTGGTTGAGGATGTGAGGGGGAAGGAGGGACTGCCTATGCCGAAGGGGTGAATGCAGGCAGGACTTGGAGATGCATGAAACTCATGCGAAGATCATGTGTGGAAGTTACGGTGCATGGCTCTAAAGCCATGGGCGAACTTGCCATACAGCATGTCGGCAGAACGATTGCCTGCTTGCCCGTGACACAGTCGCTTCATGCGCATCAATAACACCATCTCCACGTCATCATACCTGCACCGAGTACCGACATCGACCCCTATGCCAGACTACCTGACGGCGAAGCCCGCTCTTCTAAGCGTCTGTAAGCAGAGAAGGACTAGAGACTCCACGAAGTCAACACATTTCGAGCACGCATCTCCGACGACTCAACGTACTCGGTGCCATTCTCCTGGATCGCCTGCCTGACACCACATGAGAGCAAGGCCGTAAGGCGCTTGGTCATCAAACTCTCTGTCAGCAGTGGACGTCGCGCAAATTCGAGATTTACTACGCGGAGCTACGCACCCAAACGGCGCAAGGTGCAAGTTCGGCGGGGATTGCTGAGGCGCGTGGTAAGAGGCTGACGGCCTTGATCTCGGAGCCAGTTGACGATATCGTCTACGAGATGTTCAGGACCAGGGAAACGAAACGTTTCGAGCTCAGGAGTATCACCTTCGAAGCAATTTCTGGGCAGGGTCCTACCACAGCGGTCGAATGTTGGATGAACGAAATGTACGCAAGTTTTACGAGCTCTCGCCAGGCCTTGAGAACCGAAGGTAGCGTCTTAGCCAACAACCACCTCCGTACAGATTGACGAACATCGGAAACGCCGCGCAAACAGAAAATGATCTCGGCCTTGGTCCTCACGGTGGCGAGCAATGGGCCTTTGCATTAGGTGACAGTAATGCTGTTGGGCAGCACGTTTGCTGCTCTGCAGGCACCTTACCTGACTTCTCGCCAAAGCCCCCTGACTTCTCACCAAACTCCCATCTGCCTGCGGCTTTGGCGAGAGGTCAGGTAAGGTGCCTGCAGAGCAGCAAACGTGCTGCCCACCAGCATTACCGTCCCGAGATCGGGGACTGCAACAACAACACCTAGCAATTCAAGTTTCCTACAATACGTCCGGGCAAATGATCTTGTTCGCGACGTATCATCTGTGTCGACACTTCTTCAGTCTTGAGCTAGCACGCAGCAGCGTTGTTCTGTTCGCCGGTCTATCGATGCGTTTCTCGTCGTTCGCGCACTTAGGTTCCGACTATTCGTCTTACCCGGAAGGCGCTAGAGGCGCCGTATTGTCTAGCTCTGGCTCTGGACCTCTTGCTGTTGTTGCTTTACGATCTGCTTTTTGCTCCGATTTCTGGACATTATGAAAAGGCACGGGTGGACGCAGAGTCGACAGGGCAGGTGATCAGAGGCCCTGAAGGCATTGAGTAGATGTCGAGAAGTGTACAGTAGATGGTAGCATAGCTGAAAGAACAAGAAGACTCATTGCAGGGCTTTGGCCACCCCGATTTTTGCACGACAGTGCATGTGAGGCTCTATGCATCCTACTGACTCTCTATGCTTACAGCACGGCATCGTTGCAGTTGTGATTCGTGGTATCCCTCAGCGCTACCAATGCAACATCTTCTCTACTCCCCCCTCAAGTCTGTCCACAAGAGGCACTTCGACGCATGCCCGAAGATCCACCATTCGCAGAGGATGGAAGGCGCTGACGATCTCCACACCCACGAGCGTCTCGCCTCGGAGCTCCAACAATCCCCGCAATTCGCCCCAAACCCTTCCAAACTTGCCTCACTCAGATGCCGACAGCAATATCTTCCGGCCTGTTCGCTCCCCAACAGCAAGGACAAACATGATTGCCATGGGACATGTCCGCCGCCGCTCAGTCTAATCCTCCCAGGACTCGGACCGGATGGTAAGATAATCCTAGCGTTGACAGCGTCGACTCCGTTCGGAGAAACGTATTGACGGGGATTGTGCTGCATAGTCAGAATTGTCGACTAAGGCATTTGAAGTGTGAGTGATACCATGGCTATGGTTATGGGGATGTGGGTTGGGTCTGGAGATGTGGTCTGATCTGGTGTAACAACAGGCGATGAGCAACGACCTTCGTGTACGAGATGCGAGAAGGCGGGCATTGAGTGCGTGAGAGGGTATAATATTCGCTTCAGACATGGTGCGAATCCGAGGTAATGCTGAGCCTACCCGCGTTGTCTAGAGATCATATACTGACATGGCTATACAGCGTCTCGGGCGACAAGGGGACGATACCGGCCAAGTCGGATTATGACTTCTCGAAGTCTCAGCCATGGGTGAATACAGCTCGGAGCCTGACATTCTTGGACGAGACACAAGAACTTATCAGCATCTACGACCATGCTGCAGAGCCTGAAGTTACATACGGATCCGGTCAGCAATGGGATGGAAGCACGAGCGCGCAGTCTGGACCATCTCCTGCGCCAGACAACCGCTCGGCACCAAGCCAGTCTCCTGCAGTCACTGTTGATAGCAAGCCCTCCTATGGTCGTGTCAATTCCTCGACGACAGACCGTGCGAGCTTCAGCGACTTGAGCTCCCCAACGAAGCGGAGAAGATTGACTTTCAGCAGCTCGTACCAGCCTTCACCGACGACTGAAAGCCCGCGACAGGTGCAGCAATCGCCCGCACAGTCTTGGCATGCATCTCCACACACGGGATGGACACCAGGGCCTATGCAGGATGTGACTGCTAGCGGCAATGACAATCTCGACGAGGAGACCGCTGCAGCATTCGAAGGACTGGAGCACACTTTATCGCTAGGCGGGCAGAGCTTCACTGCAGTCTCGGAGTCGCTGTCTCGAATATACCTAGATACACCCGTTTGGCCTCTTGAAAACAGACAGGAAGCGCATCTCTTACGCTACTATGTCGACAATCTGGCGCGGAACTTCGACCTGACGGATCCGCTGAAGCATTTCCGCAATGTTGTGCCGCAGCGAGCAGCGACTTGTCCGACTTTGCTTAATGCTATCTTTGCGCTGTCTGCCAGACACCTTAGCAGAGTCGGACAGTATGATCCCTTGGTATCCGATAAGTACCACCAGGAGTGCTTGAAGCACCTCATACCTATGCTGGATGATACTACGGCGATAATGGACGAGAATATGCTGGCTTCGGCGATCATACTGCGACACTTGGAGGAGATACAGGTACCGTTGTCCGGACAGACGCCATCCGAACAGCAAAGCCATCTCTTTGGTGCTCACGCCTTTATGAACGCACAAGAGCGCTATACGATGTCTGGTGGTCTGCGTACAGCTGCTTTCTGGACCGGCTTGCGTCAGGAGATCTACGTGGCATTTGTCAACCAACGATCCATCATCCCTACGCTGGAGCACTGTAATATCGATCGCTCTTTTGATGCCGCTACTGACGACGTATGGGCTAATCGCATGGTTGTGCTCTGTGCTGACGTCATACGCTACTGCTTCGGTGAGATGGAGGGCACGCAGTCGACCTACACTTACCTCGCGGACTCCGTGGCACAGTGGCACAATACCAAGCCAGCATCGTATACGCCTATTTACCAGCGTGCTGCCAATCTAGCTGATGGCAGAGTCTTTCCGGACTTGTGGTACGTGGGCGACGACATAATGATTGGCCTTCACCACTACCACCTCGCTCGCATCCTGCTATCCTCCCACAATCCTCGCATCCCTCGCTTGGGCCCCGGTAGAGCAGCAGCGCTCCGCCAGATGGACGACGAGATCCGCGAGCAAGTCCGCTGTCTGTGTGGTATCACGGTCAGCAATTCGAACATGGCGCCGAATTATACATACGCTAGCATGGGCGTAACGATGGCGGGTGATAAGTTCACGGATCGGAAGGAGCAAGAGGCGCTACTGGAAGTCTTGGAGACGTGCGACAGATTCTATGCTTGGCCTACTGGGAACGCCGTGAGGAATTTGAAAGACTCTTGGGGATGGGTCGATACGCCTGTCAATGTCCATAGTGTATAATGAGTGCATGATGTAGATACGGTGTATGGGGCTAGCAGCTGGTATGCTGCTGGGTTATGACTTTATGCTGCGTTGAATGTCTGATCACCGCATGGCGAGACTCGATGATAATTCGTCTTGCCGTGTTGGCCTTCAGCTCGAGCAGCTCCAGGACCCGCCGGTAGAGTCTCGACAGTGCACTGTAATACGATGATGGTCGGTACCTACGTAGACGAACATGGCCGTTCGATTATAGCACTTCGCAATCGTGCAATGTTGAAGGCGGTAGCGTATGCTGTCAACGAGCGACGACAAGCTTTGGCTGCTTTGCTCCACTGCGCATATCGATGTTGTTTCAAAGTTTTGCATGGTCGAAGATGTAGAGGAGCATCGTCGCATGGGGTCACTCGATACATGACAGATGGAGAACGAACGAGAAGGTTGTTGCTTCGTAAAACTTCTTGACATTCGTAATGCTCAACCTCAACGCTATTTAGGGAGCTGAAACATGTATACACTGAACGCCGAGGCAATGCAACGCTTCTGCAACCCAAACCATCTATCATCCCAACACCTTGCTACTGTTCAACATCTACCACCTGATGACCTTCTCGGTCTCGCCCTCGCCTGGCGGGAAGTAGGTGTTGATGAGACCCATGTAGTAGTCCTTGAGCTCCTCAGCCTTGGGCAGGTCGTCGCTCTTGCTGTACAGGTCGTAAGGGTTGAAAGCCTTCACAGCCTTCATCATCTCGTGGTCTTTCTCGTTCATCATCCACTTGTAGCCGCCAGCCGAGTGCCACGGGTAGAAAGAGTGGTATCGGATCATGGCGAGACCCTCGTCGGGAAGTGTGCTCTGAGACTTGCAGATGTTGTAGAGATACTCGTCGTGACCCCAGCTGAGCATGACGTTGTCCAGACCGCAGCCTGGGGTGTAGATGCCGTGCTCGGTGCTGTAGACTGAGTCCTTGCTGTCCGGGTTGTTCTCGAAGGTGCCTGGGTAGATGATGCTGTCGTCGAACTTGCAGCCGACTGGGAAAGTGTCGCCAACGACGTCCCATTGACCCTCGGAGGCGTAGAAGAACAGAAGCTTGCCAAGGTCGTGGACAAGGCCGACCAGCTGGAACCATTTGGGCTTGCCGTCGCGGCGGATAGCCTCAGCAGACTGGAGAAGATGCTCGATCTGGCTGAGGGAGGTGTCTGGGTCGGACTCGTCGATGAGGGTGTTGAGCTTCTCCATTGCTTGCCAGATGGTCATCTCAGCGCGGGTCTTGAACTTGAAGTCGTTCCGTGCCTTGAGGTTGTAGGAAACGGTCTGCTTCTCGTGCTGCTCACGGTAGAAGTTCTTGACGCGGTCGCAGGCATCCTCGTAGTTCCTGAATTGCGTCTTGTCCTTGTCGGCGTCAAACTGGGACTTCTCGTAGAGGTCGACTTCTTCTTGCGTGGCAGTGCCGTTCTTGACCCTCATGGCGGCCTTGAGAACGTTGACATCGTCGACGGCGTCGGAGGTGGCCTCGAGGGCAAGACCATCCTTGTGGTCGTTGAAGTTCTCGTTGACGTTAGGCGTCTCAATCGCTGCTGGTGCCATTTTGAAGGTATGTAAATGCTGGTGGATGATATCCGGGTATCTCAGAAGTCGTTATGGATGCTTTGATTGTATAGGAGATTGTTGGTAGAGCAGATTGAGTTGATGATGGGGGAGAGACAGAGGGAAGTATCCTCACCTTTTCTATAGCCTCGCGATAGCAGCAGTCTGCAAAGCTCGCCTTCTCCACTTGCCTTACGACAGTGGAGGAGGCAAGGCACTGTCTCCACGATTGCACCCCAGACTCGCCACAGCCAACGACGGAGTACGAGCCATCGCAAGCCAGACCCATGAACTCGCGACGTTACAGCCGCTTGGAGCAACACATGCCGTTGCCAAAGTCAGATCTGCCCTCGTGCAGGTAGCTGGACCCTCATGGGTGAACATCTGGGGTGCAATTGGTCCCGCTCGGAGAATCTTTTCTCACCAAGAGCTCCTAGCGTACCTCGCTGAGCGATTATCCGTCTTGTGCTCCGAGAATGACGGCGAGCGATACCTCGAAGGGTAAGCCGGCAGCTTGGTTTTTCCAGTGTCTCCGAGGTGTGGTGGGTCAAACGAGGTCATCGACCCAGAGAGCTTGCAGGAAGAGAGCATCGTCGGGATCTTTTGCTGCTTTGAGGAGTCACGCATCGGCCTTACGTTCTGCCACAGTGCCGAGCGGCAGGCCAAAAGGAGTGAAGCGCCGGAGA